>CM073760.1:132740630-133050210 GCA_037127475.1 Arma custos | reverse complement strand
AGTGGTAGAGCACTGAGTTGCCAAGCCGGAAATCCTGGTTCAAATCTCGCTGATGGCAAGACTTTTATTTAGTCTGTTTGCAGCCGGAGATGGATCATATAGGATCCAAAATCCCTTGTCTCTAAAAGATGGACAAAATAAGGGGGGGGGATCTGGCAGTTGAGCGTTATCTAGGACTAATTATCTCCCTGCACAAGCGTTGTCCATGGAACAGTACAGTCTCGACCATGTTCTGAACCACTGAACCACTTCACGGGTTGTAGTGGTACAGGTCTGCTTTTTTTTATTACTTAATACCTACTATACTTTAAAAGATGACTTGAATAAAAGTGACTTGACTATCTGCCACGAAGAGGGATCCGAGACTTAAGCGCGAACTAGTATTAAAACTTGATATTTTCTATTCATCTTTCTATGTACATATATATATTTTTATTTACCTTATTTATTAATTACATGCATTTATTTGTTTAATTGCTTACTATGCAATAAAACATTAAAGATTATTGTTAATACAAACGTGAAGAATGTTTGTGACCCAAGATCGCGGGTTCGTAGCCCGGGATTTCGGGTTTTCGGGTTCGTAGCCCAGATGGCCCTAGGATTTTTTTAAGGGAGTAAAAAATCCTTAGTTACGCCGTCCTTCGGAAGGGACGTTAAACGGGGGGCCCGAGCCTGTACGATGTCAGGTACTCGTTAAAAATCCCTATCCTAATTAAACCTGGATAGGCAAAATTTAGAGCTCCCACTGTAGCATCGTCCGATTAGCTAGAGCAGCATAAAGTGACGTTAAATGAACAAACAAACAAGAATGTTTGTGATTTTCAGTTTTAAATTATCTGAAGGACATTATTTCGGATATTATCTGTAATACCTCTACTGTGTGTGTGTGTATATATATATACAATACTTATAATATAGAATTTAATTTATGTTAAAAATTATTTTAAAAATTATAAATTAGCAATAAGTAATTTATTATAAATATAAAACTTTCCTAAGTTTAATAGAAATGAGTTTAAACATATTCAACAGAAGTCAAGTTTGTTTAACTTTCGATTATTGATGCTTAAATGATCATAGTTTATCAAACTCTAAGAAAAACAATCAAGTAAGTTCCTCTCTGTTTCAATTATTTACAACTGTTCCTATTTTATTAATTTCCTCTGCTTGCAAAAATTTAATATATATAAAAAATTATAAATAAATACTTAATTATATAACAAAGAGATCTATAAAGTTGATAAATAAAAAAAAGATAATATTTACTAACATGTTGAATAAATAGGTAATGTATTAGTACTATTTTTTATTAAAAATTTAATCTTCAATTTTGTCTTCCTCAATTTTACTTATGAATTCTATATTTGTTTTTTTTTTAGTATATAATTTAATATAATGCAATTGGGAAAAACCACAATGCAAAGCCTTATATTTGAGTTGTATATTGAACGTCTTGGTGGTGGGGTGCTGTCTCATGTTTGGAGCCTGTTTGGGCTGTTGAGATGTGATTCATATAACCCTTTTTGTTTTTGTGTCTTGATAATGCCTGAATAGGCGAAACGTCGACTGGTAAGTGGGTGTATTTTTGAAACATAAGGCTTTGCATTGTGGTTTTTTTCCTAATTGCATTATAATAAATAATAGTGTTTCTTTTTGATTTTTTGGCTCTATTTTATTTATTATAAAATATTTATTAATTAATTTGATTTATAAATTTTAAATAGAACAATCAAAACTATAAATTTTAAATAAATAAAAAATAGAAGAGAGTGTTTCTCAGATGTTAAGTAATTATGTATATTAATAATGAACAATATTTTAAATATTTAATCTTTTACTAGTCATAGAATGATCGGTGATATATGCAGATCCTGCGGGGTTCACCCAGTCCATATAAAGTAAAAATTTTTGAGCGTGATCTCGACTAAATCATTTCCTGATATAGCCGTCGCCTTAGAAACAGTACAGTCTCTAGCATGTACTGTATCTACGACCTTGTACTTAATGGGTTGTAGTGGTATAGATTTTTTTTTTTTATTAATAATGATATATTAATTTGAGGTTAGTAAATTCGGTCCTGTGCTTTTATAAATGAAATTTATATTTATGCTTTGTTTTTTTATATTGCTTTATTAACTAATATGTTTAATATTCCCCAGTATTGTTATTAAAATCAATATCTTTTAATATTTCTTTGATAAATCAGAGGCCCTCGGCCGGGATTCGAACCCGGAACATTTGTCTCTCCGTGACAGCGCTCTACCATTTGAGCCATCAAGGCCGCCTGCCGGCAGAGGACAAATCTATTCTCCTCTGCCGGCAGGCGAGGCGGCATTGGTGGCTCAAATGGTAGAGCGCTGTCAACGGCCGGGTGCCGATCTTTTCTCTTAAAAAATAAAAATATTTTAAAAAATCAAAAAATTGACCAATAATTAAGGAAAATTATAAATAGTAATATGACGTAAGTCAATAAGATTCTAAAATTAAAATTAATGTTCTAAGAAATTCGTTCTAGTGTATTCATCGCAAAGATTGCGAGAACACGAGGACTTGTGATCGGATAAGAGAAAAGATTTGTCCTCTGCCGGCAAGCGGCCTTGGTGGCTCAAATGGTAGAACGCTGTCATGGAGAGACAAAGGTTCCGGGTTTGAATACTGGCCGAGTGCCTATCTTTTCTCTTTAAAAATAAAAATATTTAAAAAAATCAAAAAATTGACCAATAATGAAGAAAAATTAAAAATTATAAATAGTTTCCGCGTTGCTGATACTCCTTCGATTATAGACTTTCTGATTTTATTTTATTTAAATTTGCAATAAAATTAGAACCCGAATAAAGGTTTTATCTTCTAATTTTCTACAGGACATTTTTATTCCTATGATCAAGGATATGCAAAGTTTGCACACACTCACAATAAAAATTAGCCTTCAATTCATAGGTTAGGCTATCCGCAATACAGCTCTGTAGCGCTGGTCTAATCTAGCGTATTGTTTGAAGGCTGAAACTAATAGTTGTGTGATAACATTGTTATAGGCTATTCTGTTACTGCATGATATATTTTTATCTCTATTTATATTTTGTTCCTCCATTTTTTTATTCTTTTTCATCAATTTTTAATTCACATTACTATATATCTCCATTTATTTATTTATTTGAAAGTTTATATATTATGTTATTTTTATTTATTGTCCTTTATTGTTTTTTATGGTGATTGTTCTTAAATATTTTTATTTTGAAGAGAAAAGATTTGTCTTTGCCGGGATTCGAACGCGGATCGTCCGCATCTCTAGCGCGGTGCTCTAACCATCTGAGCTACCGAGGCTCGTAACCAAGCCAGACAAAACCATTCTCTTAACCGATCCCATATCTCGGTGTTTTCGCAATTTTTGCGATGTATACACGGTGTAGAATGTTCTTTGAACATTACTTAAATAGGGATCTCGTTGACTTTAAATTTATAATTTATTTAATATAATTAAATAATCGTATAAAAAATCAAGAATTCAAGTATTGTTGTTGTTGCATATTGCATTTAAATCATTCATCATCCAATAATATTTTATATGGGCAAATTTTAAAAACTGTCATGAATAATGGTATTAAAATGCTCTATCCTGACCTGACCCCCCCAAAGGTTTTCCTGGCTACGGCCTTGATCTTAACGATTCTCTAAATTTTAATGATTTAAATTATTTTAGACATTCACAAACAAGAAGAAAAATACATACAGTGGGCATTGTTAGAAAATGAAAAAAACATTAAATACGGATTTGTAAACTTATTTTAATTGCTATGCTATGGTATGCTTACGTTACTAAAAAAAAATGTAAAATTAATGATCTATTTTTGTAGATTCTAAATGTTGTTTAGTCACCGAACAAGAACAGACGATTTTCGGGATGTTTCAGGTGAGTTTCGGTGATGAAACAGGACAGCTCCTTACAGGAAGGGGAAAAAAAGAGGGATTCGGGATCGCCATGAAGGAGGGTGGAGGATACTAACTCTAGAAGTAGAATAAAAAAAAAAAGTAAAAGAAAAAGAATTCATGAAGAAGATTAGTTGTACTCCATTCAGAAACTTTGTACTAAATTAAAAGTGATAAACTATTTAGCACAAAAATACTGATTAAAAAAGTATTAATTGACTTGGTAATAATACAATTTATTAAATTCAAAGGCTCGATGCTTACAAACTTTTTATTACAAACTTAGCAATCGCTGCTCACAAATTTTCATCCATGGAATACCATCCAAAAATCCATGAGATCCTCCCACCTACGCCTCGGTATATCTCTCGGATGTTTATCAGTCAGCTCAGCGCTTATTTACTTTTTAGGAATTTGTTCGTTATTAAAGCTAACAACTTCACAAACCTATCAGAATCTTCTTGACGCTATCACTTCACAAATATTGACCGGGTGTTTGCTCCGCAATTCCGCTCTGTATAACCTATGCTTACTCTGACCAAATGTTATTCCTAACATCTTATTTCCGGATAAAGTAAATAAATAACATATAGTAGAAGTAAATAAGAATTAGTTTTTGGTTATTATGTATTTTTTTTATTCCATTTCATTCTTATTTTTCTGTTCGCTTGTATTTATTAGTTGCTAAGGTTATTAGTGCAATTCTGATCTACCAATCATTAACTCTGTGGGTAGAAAGAGTGGATAATTGATACATGAATCTATTTTTAAGAAACCCAAACGTATTTAATATAATATATTACATTATATTTATTACGTATTATATTATATATCATACAAATATTACACAAGGGAACAAATTTTTATTAATTTTTTGTTGCATGCAGTTTTAGGCCTGTTGTTTACTAATTAGAGGTTGGTGATTACAAATCTAGCCTCAGTTTTTCTCCAGCACCTTTTGTTTTTGGCAAAAAGCTGATAGACATATATTTGTACTAGTCACATTCAAACTTCAATTCAACTGAGTTGTTTAGTGAAAAAGTTTGTGCTCTTGTGTTAAATAACAATGTCCAAGTTAAGAAATATCTGTAGAAACGATCCAAACTATTTCTGTAACATTTGTGGTGAATATACATTCAAAAATTGTAGGCTAAGTGTGTCAGAGTTTATAACACAGGTATATTTTGATTACTTTGGATTCGCTTTGGACATCCGTGACAAGTACTGGATCCCTCATATGGTATGTAAAACATGTGTTGAGTCTTTGAGATTATGGGCAAATAAGAAAAGACCCCATTTTTAGTATCAAACACCAATGATTTGGCGGGAACCTAATAATCATCAAGATGATTGTTATTTTTGTGTGATTGATATTAATGGAATTAATAAAAATAACCGGTCGAAATGGTCTTATCCAAACTTGTTATCTGTTACTCGACCAGTCTTGTTCTCTGGCGATGCACCAGTACCCCAAGCTTCTTCATCTGTACAAAATGATCATGATATAGAAAAACAAAACTATTCTTCAAGTGATGAAAGTCGGACAAGTGATTCTTACCCTGATTTTACTTCTGAGCCCCAGCTCTTTAATCAGGAAGACCTCAATGCATTAATCAGAGATCTTGGTCTTTCTAAAAAGACATCAGAGATTCTAGCTTCTCGATTAAAGCAAAGAAATCTTTTAACCCCAGAAACAAGAATTTCATACTATCGTAACCGAGAGGCAGAATTGCTGTCATTCTTTTCTAAAGATGACGACTTTGCTTTTTGTTCAGATGTTCCTGGTTTATTGAAAGCAATGGGAGTACAGAAGTATGATCCAAATGAATGGCGTTTATTTATTGACTCCTCTAAACGTAGCCTGAAATGTGTAACGGCATAACGGCAATAAGCTGGGTTCGATACCGATTGCACATTCAACTACAGTCAAAGAAGAATATGCTACTGTAGCTTCTGTAATGGATAGAATCAAATACAACGAACAAAAGTGGTTGATAAGTGTTGATCTAAAAATGGTGAATTTTCTTCTTGGACAACAAGGTGGATATACAAAATATCCATGTTTTATTTGTTTATGGGACAGCAGAGCTAGGTCTGAGCACTGGATTAGAAAAGATTGGCCTTCCAGGCAATCTATGGTTCCGGGACAACTGAATGTAATAAATGAGCCCCTTGTGCCCACGGATCGAATAATACTGCCACCTTTGCATATCAAACTAGGGCTCATGAAACAATTTGTCAAAGCTTTGAACAAGGGTGGTGATTGCTATAAATACATCTCTAAGAAGTTCTTTAATTTGAGCCAAGAAAAAATTAAAAATGGAATTTTTGATGGTCCCCGAATAAGAAGGTTGATAAAGGATGAAAACTTTATTAGTTACATGACTGATGTTGAAAAAAATGCCTGGAATGAATTCGTTTGGACTGCTCAAAATTTTCTGGGAAACAAAAAGGAAGAAAGCTATGCGGAGCATATTGAACTAATGTTGTTACACTTCCAGCAGCTTGGTTGTAATATGAGCATCAAAGTACACTTCCTCCACAGCCATTTGGACCGTTTCCCTGAAAATCTTGGTGATCTGAGTGAAGAACAAGGGGAACGGTTCCATCAGGACATTCGAACTATGGAGGAACGTTACCAAGGTCACTGGAATGCTCACATGATGGCGGACTATTGTTGGAGCATTAAAAACAGCCCCCGTGAACCGAATCAAGCCAGAAAATCTTACAAAAGAAAATTTTTTGATATGTAGTGGTAATTTTTTTAATAGTTTTCTTAATAAAAAATATTTTCATCTTAAAAAACAGTTTATAATTATAACCCCAAAAGTAAAGCTGATACAAACAAACTGACTTCAGATCTTAAATCAGCACCTCGAGGAAGTAGAATATTAGTCAAAATATTTCATGCAACAAAAATGTTGTTCCCTTGTGTTATAAATGCGAAAGTTTGTATGTTCGTATCTCTTTTACGCAAAAACTACTGAACGGATTTGGATGAAATTTTACAGTAATATAGGTTATACATCAGAATAACACATAGGCTACAGCAAGGGCGTATTTAGGAGGGGCACGGGGACACGCTTTCCCCTCCCCCCGACAGTTTTTTGTGTTCTGTGGAGAATCCATTATAGCACATAATTAAAGGCAAATCAGGAACTTAGCATTTTGAAATTTGCAGATACGATCTTTGTATAATTTAAGAAAGAAATTTGGATAATTCCACCCTCAAAGGTTTTCCCTTAATATAATAGGGGCTCAAAGATTGTATGGAATCCGTCAGTTTCGAAGTTAGACATCTGATGTACGGGTAAGTTATAGTTACAAAAAATATTAAATTTATTTATAAAACGATCTGTCACGAAACTTCACGTGGCAGACCAAATTCAATGCGAGCGAAACCGCGGGCAAAAGCTAGTAATATTATATATTATTATTTTTTTTAAATGTTCATCTAAAACCCTTGGAGGGTCTTGGATTCAGTACTTGGTAGAGACTGTACTGTTTCCTGGACAATTGTTGTCTTAGATCACGCTCAAGCGCAAATTTTCTCTTTATTTAGAGTACCCACTTTTAGAGGCTGTGTGAACCCCAAGAGGGTCCTAGATCCTATATGATCCAGAGCTGCTAACAGATTAAATACAAATCTTGCCTGCAGCGGGATTGGAATGCTATGTCATTACACAACTCAAATAGAAAACTAAAACAATATATAATAAAATATAATTGTAATTCTCATGAAACTTTCCTGGAAGGGAGATTAATTGATATTTACTCCATAATATTCCAAAAAATAATTTCTAGAGGAGGATATAAATAAACCAAGGGACTAAGAAAAAAAACTTAATTTTAAATTACTGAGCATTTATATTATTTACTTAATTACTTTAATAGCATTCTTACACAATTAACCGCAATTATCACTTTCAAACAGACGGTAGTTAAGAGATAATTTCTCTTAACACTTTGGAATTACTTTTAAATTAGTCTATTACCTCTTAGAGTTTTGTTAAACCAAGTATCTTTCAGTTTACGTTATCTTCAGGCTTCAGGCTCTGAAGGAAAGGTTTTTTTTAGTAAAAATAGTTTACATACCTGAATATCATATATATATATATATATATATATATATATATATATATATATATATATATATATATATATATATATATATATATATACATATATATATGTACATATATATCCTTTCATAACAAACTTCATTTCCACTCAAACCCTCTAATTTCAAACCTCTTCGATTCCCGATAATTCTCCGAGGTCTCTGAAAAGAAGATGGCCACGTGACCTTCTTAGTTGAACTTGTGATTTGAGTACTACCAGTGGGTAGTTTCTCTACTTGTCATTATCTCATGTCATTATGTATCACTTAGCCTCTTTACCTGTTGTATTATTGTAATACAGTTGTAAATATCAATCAGTCAATAAAAAATAAAAAAATCCCACAACGCTTCGGTCCATGCTCCATACGTTTACCAGTCGTTTCATCACTTAAAAAAGTTGTAGGTCAATATTCTGCGATTCCTTATTGTGTAACCTCACAAAATTCTCTTCCCATAAAGAGACTCATTCTTTTTCTGACCGAATGTTTTTTCTTACTACCTTAATATCGAATAAATTTAATAAATAATACATAGCAAAAGTAAATAAGAATAATAAACTTAACTTATGACTTCTCAAGTCTTAACTAAAATAAAAATGAAGTAAATAAATCATACCAATTATGAGAATATTAATTGAAATGTACCCCTCGAAAAACGATTTTCGAGCAAAACCGCAACAAACTTCAGTTTTTGATTTTTAGATAGGAAATATCAGAATTTTTATTGGTATTAATGGCGTTTATAGAAACAGTAAATCGCTTGTTAGAAAAATAAATGACATTAATCTTCTTTTTGATTACTAAACTGTTATAAATAAATACATTTTAAAAATTATGACAAGTATAAGAAAATTGATATTTGAACCCCGAAAAGAAATAAATAAATATTTTATTTTTTGTAAGAAATAGAAAAACTGCAATGAACAAAAATGTATATTGTAGTTTTTTTAGCAACTACTAGAGTACTTGCTAAAAAAATAAAAAAAATAAATAAACAAATAATTAAATCATAACTAATATAAAAATATTAATTCATATTTATATTCCGAAAAATGTTTTTTTTTTTTTTAAATATACAACAATAGCGAATAATAATAAAATACTTTAGGCTTTCATTATTCAAGTATTCGGAAATAAAAATAAATAACATTTAAAAATAAATTAAAAAATGATGACTAGTTTATGAATTTAACTGATATTAGTAGACTATTTAAAATTTCTCAGAAGTCTAGACCTATGTTAGGGATTTTTAGGACTCAAGCACAATGGGCCTTTCTAGGCCGAAGTGCATAGTAATAAGGGTCACACATAAATAATAATAACTGATATTAGTTCTCCAAAAAAAAAAAATGTGCTACTACAACCCGTGAACGGGTCTGGGGTTCAGTACATGGTAGGGACTGTACTGTTTCATGGACAACTGTTCTGCAAGCAGGTGACGTCCTAGATCACGCTCAATCGCCAGATTTTTCCCCTTATTTTGGGTACCCTATTTTTATAATATTTTATAGAGGCTGGGTGAGCCCCAGGAGGGTCCTAGATCCTATATGATCCATCTCCGGCTGCAAAAAAACTAAATAAAAATCTTGCCCTCAGCGGGATTCGAACCAGGATTTCCGGCATGGCAACTCAGTGATCTACCACTGAGCCACTCCGCTCCCTGAAAAAATATAAGACAAACGAAAAAAAACAATAATAGCTTTAGTATTAGATTACTTCAGTCTTTAATAAAAAAATAAAATTAAAATAAATTAATTAATAACTCTAAGAATGTTAATTGATAATTATACTCCGAAAAACGATCGTTTCTTCGTGAACAATAATATCTGTTGCTTCAGATTACTTAAATATTCGCAAAAAAATCATAGATAGTAAATTAATATTTTTCCTCCTATATAGTTTTATTTTTTCATTGATTTTCATGAAAATTTTCCGAATATCAAAAACTTAATAAGTAGCAGATTTGGTCCCTCTTAACAAGAACAATAGTTAACAATAGAATCTTATGTTGAATCTTGAAAGGGCGGTTTTGGGAATTAGTCTTATGTTCCTAAGCTCTTTTGTAATTCTCCATTCTTCAGGAGCTGTTTCTAATTTCGAAACCAATTGTACTTGGATGCTTTGGAAATCGTTTCTCTCATATGATGAGTTATATTCGGGCCTAAGTGAGAGGCATCTCTCGAGCTTAAGAAGTCGCTACACCTGTTCAAACTTTGTTTATTTATAACTTCACTTTAGGTCGCTATTGCTAATCGGAAGTTTCAACAGGGTGACTCCTAATTTTTATCCATCCTGCTATAATCAGGATAGGGATCTTTAACGAGTCATCGGAACCACCATTTTACATATCCTCTAAAGAACGGCACAAACAAGGTATTTTTAACATCTTTAAAGGCCGCTACACACGGTCAGTTTGGTGAGTTCATTTATAACTGTCACTTCTAACTGAACGCAACATTCGCATCCACACATATACTTCATTGTGTCAGTTCAATGTGCACCCCAAGGAAGCTCCAAGCTCCCAGCTGGTCGTAGTACCACAATTTCGGTTGGTAAACTTCATCCGCACCCACACCGCTCACCAACCTCTCTACTTTTTTTAATTCTTTCCGAAAGAATTGTTGATTTTCCTCGTTACTACCGATTTGTTTGCGAGGGGATCGATTTCTTTAACCTTTTTAACAAGAATTTTATATGATTCCTCTCGTTTTTGTTATGATAGACCTTTGAAGTTACTTTCCACAAACATTCCTCTCCTCTGAACAGTTCTATAAATTCTAAAACAAAATCTTTGCCCCAACTAACCGTATTATCACTCATTAATAACAAACACACAAAACGAAGGAATAGAGACGCTGTCTGGAAAAGCGATTGAAAGTGTGATGTCTATCCAAACGACACCGGTGCGCATGCTCAGACAACTAATGTAACCAACTGAACTGACGTGATGGTATACACACTCACTTCGGCGTGTACACACTGTCATCAGTTCGGTGTGTCACGCAAAAATGATGAATTTTTATCAAACCATAAGTCCACTTTTTCGATGTGAGCTCACATCAATTTAGCTTACACACGGTCAGTTAGATGTGAACACATCGAACTGACCGTGTTTAACGGCCTTAAAAAATTATAATGCCACCTGCCGGGCAGCGAACCCGCAATAATTGGCATAAAAAGTTGTTATGCTAACCGCAATGCAGGTGACCCTTGCCTATTCTTATAATTAGGTTATGTTATGTTAGTAAAACATTCTGCATTTGTACTAAACAACAACATAAAAGTACTAACTATAGTCCTAACAAAAAAAAAAAACAGTACCACTACAACCCATTAAGGGTTTCGGTTCAGTACATAGTAGAAACTGAACTGTTTCTAGGACAACAGTTGTGCAGAAAGGTGATTTAACCAAGATTACCTGCAATTTAGTATGCCCACATTATAGAGGCTGGGTGAGGCCCAAGAGGGTCTGTAAGTCCTGCAGGTTCCATCTGCGACTGTTAACTGATTAAATAATTTTTCAGCCCTAAGCAACAATATTATGAATAAATAACTCAATAATTGAAGATACAACTGAATAAGGATGTTGTTGTTTGTTTGTATACGATAAGGTTGTATAACTTCTCATACCTACTACTACAAATCAGGAAGGTATTGCGCTCAGTAAATGTTAAGGACTGAGCTGTTTCTAAGCCAGCTGTTGTGCAAGGAAGTGATTAGGCCGAAATTACCCTCAAAAGCCAGATAGGTCATGTATGAGGGACCTTCTATAGTTTTTCTTTATCGTAAACAATACTATATTTGTTTATTCATGTAATGTCACTTTATGCTTCAAAGGCTAATCAGAGGATGCTACAATGGGAGTTTTAAAATCTTTAACATGTTCCTCAAGCAGGGCTTTAGAATAGACTGTGGCCTATTTTCATTTATAAAATGCATTTCATGCCATTAATTTATGTAATGTTGTGATTCGTTTTGCAAATAGTTCATAACCAATTGACCGAAGACTAGATTAAAATATTTGATGGCTGCTATCTGTCATTTCTGCTCATATATTTATCTATTCATTTTAGGTTTTTATGAAAAATATTCACACTTTCAATTATTTCTTTTGCAGGTCTGTAAAAGGTGCGAACTACTATGTTGGTGCCATTGGTATTGTCGCTTCTCATCGGACTGGTCTCCACCAGCCAAGTCTCAGTGTGTATCATGTAAGTATAAAAACTAATATATACATAATATAGAAAATTTGTAAATATATACAGAAAACAGAACAAAAATATATTTTTTAAAAACTGTATTACCATAATCCTTATGAATGTTATTAAATTATAAAGCAAGCAAGATGTTGCTATTAAAGATAAAATCATGGGTTTAAAATATATCTTTGAAACACTAATGGTAGTTTCATAAGATTTTGATTTATTTACAATAATTTTAGCACTGTTTTTATGCAAATATATGGATAGGTATAACTATAAATTTAATGTTATACACTCAAACACAAATTTTCTTTTTCTTTGCTTTTCCTCTAGTACCATTCTTGTACCACTACAACCCGTGAAGGGGCTGGGGTTTAGTACATGGTAGAGACTACACTGTTTGTGCCATCCCTAGCGCCAATAAATTGCACCTATTCCTCTCGGTTACTACATAGCTGCTTCATCTGCTAGAAGGTATTGCCTCTCTTTCCTCCCATCCTCTCGGTATTCTCCTGGTAGGAGATTGTGAGATGTCCGCTTTGTCTTTTCCCAAAGTGTCGAGCTTCTAGAACTTTCTTCAGTTCTCTCCCATCTTCCATGCGACTCACATGGTCAAACCTGTTTCACCTAAAACAGTTCTCTTATTCATTCATTTCTAATGCAATCTCTTCTTCTTTTTCCCAAACATTCTCCTTAGAAACTTCATTTCCGCAACAGTAATGCATCTGGTTTGCTTATCTAGCATTATCCAACTTTCACTTCCACATGTAAGGGTTGGAAGATAAACAGATTTATATATGTGCCTTTTAGTTCCCATTCCTACTTCTCGGTGACTATATTATCGATAATACTATTTTAGTAATTCCGAAGTAGGTACACGCTGGCAAACTTCTAATATTTCCCCATTGCAGATATGAAGAAAGTTTTCTTGATCTTCTCGAGACATAACAAGGACCTTGCTCTTAAAGGTGTTAATGATCATCCCTTTATGGAGTATTTCTTCTTGCCTTTCTATTAAGGCTTCCTGCATCTTTTCTTGAAAATCCCCAATTATTATATAATACCTCAATAACACGAAAGGCTGAGCTTTTTTAAAATCAATGACCAATTATAATTAACTGCACTAATAAAAAAAAAAGATTTGTTAGGTGGTATAAATCACACTTAAACAGTCCTGGACATATTGTGCTATCAATAGATCCTTTAGTACTTTGCATAGACCGAAAACCTAGAGCGAAATACAAAACCATCCTTTAGAACTTTGCCAAGCAAAAGCAAAAAGATAAACAATGGTGTCCTAAACATTTTTTAAAGTTAGTGAAATATCCTTGTGTGGAAGAAAATGCTTGGGATGGAGGTAAAAGAATTTCTCTTAAGTTGGGAGAACTGGTTATTAAAGTGCCAACGTTAATAAACAGTTCTCTCAACTTAAGCGAAATTTTTTGAACTCAACCAGGACCAATTTCATCCACTTATATATACAAGATCAACTATTATTCAAGACAAAATATCCTTAGTTTTGTCATAATTCAGAGATAATATAGAGATAACTAAAATGGTGGTCCTGAGCCTGTGCAATGTCAAATAATCGAAATTAAGCGAAGCTATAAATTATAACCCATGCTTGAGAGGAAAATAGTCGACTGGATGATCAAATGTAGAAAGGAGATAGTTGGGGGGTGCAGTAAAAAAAAAAAAGCACTGAATATGTACTAGACTTATATTTATGTGCCGACGTTTCGACCTACAGTGTAGGTCATCTTCAGGGCTATGAGAGAGAAACAAACAGAACAAAAAAAATATAAAAACGTACAGTAACAATAATATGGTGACATGTAATGTAGCAAATTAAAATAGTGACAGATATGAAAATTAAAGATAAAATATATTAAAAAAGTGACAGAATATAATAAAATTAAGATATAGACAGATTTAATAAAATTAAAAGATAATGAAAAGAAATTAAAATAGTGACAGATATAATAAAATTAAAATAAAGACAGATTTAATAAAATTAAGGATAATGAAAAGAAATTAAAATAGTGACAGATATAATAATTAAAGATAACGAATATAAAATAAAATACAGAAAATAAATGTACAGAAAGGATAGAAAAGTAAAAATAATATAAAGGGAAATACAACCCAAATATAACCCATGTTGTTTTTCAACTTATTGTTAGTAGTATACTAATGGCTTAAGAGATAATCACAATATGTATTACTAAGGAGAACCCTGTTTCGATTTACAAAATTATTCCCTATCACTTTTTAATAATATATATCATATGATTATAATAATCGTACTTTTTTGCAGGAACTGCGGACAGTGCAAGATGATGCTAGGCCCATACTTCAAGGGCCCGGCCTGCGCACACTCCTGCTTGGCCACCTTCGGAATGACCTCTCCGGACTGCAACAATCCGTACTCGGTCAAGGCCTATCTCAAGAGGATGATTTGAACCCTGCTCTGTCTACCCTTTTTCGTGATTTTGATTATTTGTCCCCCTTCTTCATAAGTTCACTGCAGTGCACTTAAAGTGTAAATACTCAAAATTATGTTGTCCCAAAATACATTTAATGGCTTATTTTAAGGTTATACAACAACCCAAAAGCCGATATCTTTATTATATTTGTAAAGGAAAATAATTATTTGTCAAAATATAAAATAAATATTATTGTTTCAATATAATCGATTTATATAATTCCCTCAATAATAAATTTAAGTCATTTCTCAGCATCTTCATTAATAGGCAAGACCATATTCTTCAAAAGAACCAAGTCATAACACAAAAAACCTAATTCTTCAATAGTGGTATATGAAATTTTCATGTAAGCTAAAAAAATAAAAATCTGGGTATTGGTAAAGCAAAGTATTCCTTTAGTGATGTTATTGAAATTCTTTTATTAACCATTAGAGAAATTTTAAGAGTTTGAAACTATTTTGATTTTGACATAGGCTATCATTCCCATAAAATTTCAAATTCAAACATGATACAACTCAAAATATGACTTTATTTAAAAAAAAAATGTTGGAAATGAAATTTGAGATAATTTGTAGCTGAATTGAAAAGCTTCAACCAGTCTCTACCATGTACTGAACCACAGACCCATTCACGGGTTCTAGTGGAACAGGTTTTTTTTTTTTGGTTTTTATATGCGAACTGAATCTCCTTTTATTGCTTTATTGTAAAGTCCTAATATTTATCAAATTTTGGCCTTTCAGGGTCTAATTCTCATCAACAGAAATCTTTAAAGAAGGAACATGTAAGGTAATATAATTATTTCTTTAATGGGAACAACAAAAATAATTTATTGCCAGAATTTACTTGTTTTTATTTTTATTAAAAACTCAATAATTTTTAGGGCATATTAAGGTTATACTTTCTAATCTCAACAATACTATTTTGTATAAAATATAATCTTATTTAGCTATTTATAACCTTATTTAGTTTCTTTTTAATTCTTATTTAATATACTGGACTGTAATTTCTATCAGTTGAAAACAAAACCAGCTTCCAGTCATAAAATCTTTTATTCTTTTAACATGACGTTTCGGCATTCAGATGCCATTTTCAATTTTAATTATACATCAACAATTACTAAAAAAAAACTTTTAAAAAAGTTATGAGTCAAATCTGTAAAAAAAAAAAACAATCATTATTATATGCCATACAATCCAAAAATAAAAACAAAAAAACTTGTCCCTAAACAGTTAGCAAAAACCAAGAATAGATACCTTATAAAAATGTATATTAATATATTTTCAAAAATTATTATATGATTTTAAATAGCAGTAAGGTACAAATAATATAATCATAATAAACTCACATTACCTTACATATCAAAGTTTAAAGCCAGTTGTAGACAATTGACCATGGGAGGATAAAGTATCCCTAAGAAAATGATAGATATAATAATTTTTTAAAATATATTAATATACATTTTTATAAGGTATCTATTCTTGGTTTTTGCTAAATGTTTAGGGAAAAGTTTTTTTGTTTTTATTTTTGGATTGTATGGCTTATTAATGATTTTTTTTTTTTACACATTTGACTTATAACTTTTTTAAAAGTTATATTTTTAGTAATTGTTGATGTATAATTAAAATTGAAAATGGCATTTGAATGCCGAAACGTCATGTTAAAAGAATAAAAGCTTTTGTGACTGGAAGCTGGCTTTGTTTTCAAATGATAGAAAACCTTATTTAGCTATAATCTTATTTTATTAAACTGATCTTTATTTTCTAATGCATTTAAAACTACCTGTATAGTAGTTGCTTGGCTATAAAAAATAAAACCATGTGTATCAAACACATGAAGGTATGATACAAGAAGGTTTTTCTTAAGAACCATCTCAAACAACTTGAGATTTCGTAATGATCTATTGAAAAATTATCCATGAGGACTGGAACCACTACAATCCATAAAGAGAATTAGGTTCAATACATACAGGGTAATAATACATGGTAGAGACCATACTGTTTCTAAGCCAACAGTTGCACAAGAAAGTGCCAAGATCATGCTCAACCTCCAGGTTCTTCCCCCAATTAAGAGAACCAACATTATAGAGGTTGGATGATCCACTGAAAGAACAGCAGACTCGACAGCGTCAATTCATAGGCTACTTTAGGAATTAGAAATTATCCTATGCATTAAATTTTATATTTATAATATTAAAGTAACCAACATCACTGTTCTAGGTTTTGGGTGTGTATCAAGAAACAAAATTCTCAAAATCGTATAAATCACTAAATTCAAAAATATTTTTCTAGAAAAAAAACAAAGATCTTTTTATCACGGAAGGTCCTTAGAGACCAGGCGAATAACATAATTTTCACTTCATTCTCTCCTTCCTTCTTTCTTCCTACCTTTTCATCATTCTTTTCTTGGTCCACGCTATTCCTTTTCTCGCATCTCTCTTTCCCACAAGGACCTTAATTTCTTTTAGTCTCTTCCCATAATCATCCCTATCGAAACCTTGATCGAAGTCTTGATCTGTTACTTTCAGTCTCTCAGTTTCTTCTTTCATCTCCTTGATGTACCCCCCCAGCACTTTTGTATCCTCTTTTTTTATAGATTTCTCTATTTAATCACTTTGGGTGCCACCATATGTTGAACCTTAATCTTCTTATTCTTATGTCCGTTTCCAAATCATTCACTTCATTGTATACTTCCTTATTAGGCCTCAACCTCTAGCCTTCCTGTGTCTTCTTTGGGCCATAAATTCTTCTTAGTATTTTTCTTTCTACCCCTAACATTTTCCTTAGGCTGGGGAGGGAAGCCTCCATTCCGTACAGTATCACCAGTTTGACGACCGTACTGTAGTGTCTTATCTTCATAAGGGTTATTAATGGAAAGATAATTATTTTTGTAATAGTGAATTATTTTACAAATATAAATAAGGAAGGGGAAAAAACAACTAAATTTAGAAAAGATATATTTAAACAATGTTCAACATGGACAGTTGTATAGTCGGAATATTAATATACTTGCATATATATATATATATATATATTTATGATATTATCTTT
Organism: Arma custos; assembly: GCA_037127475.1. Classification (NCBI taxonomy): domain Eukaryota; kingdom Metazoa; phylum Arthropoda; class Insecta; order Hemiptera; family Pentatomidae; genus Arma; species Arma custos. The sequence goes on along the minus strand of CM073760.1, from coordinate 133,032,428 downwards.
TATTTTGCATATTGCAATAGAATGACCAAGTAGGTAGTGCCTGCTCCTATCATCTGAAACAATTGTTGATATTGTTAGAATAAACAATTGTGCAAAGAAATTCCTATAAATAAGATGGTGGTCTTCAGTTTACTTATTTCATATACACTGTTATGTTCAGTCAAATACTCTTTGCAATAGGAGATATTTCTTATGAAATCCTGCAATATGGGTCGAAAATTTGGGTATTTGATATTTTTTTTTGCATAATTTGGACCACCTTCCTGATACATAGAATCAATTAATAATACACAGAAATTCATACGATTTGAATTAATACTTATTACATTAATTTTAAACTGCTTTTAATTGAATTTTTTTATAACACTACATAGTTCATCATTGCGTTCATTTATCACCCATACTGCTATTCACTGGAATTAGGTTCCTCGTAATGTCAGGCATGTCTCTTCCTAATCAACATTTAAAACTCTCATATTCAAATGCTCATATCCAAATTAAACGTTCGTTAAAGATTTCTTTTAAACATTTTATTACAAAATCACTTTTGTTTTCTAAGTTACAAGGATTCTCATATATATTTTTTTTTTTAATTATTTTATTGAGTTGTACAACTGTAATATACACATCTAGTACAATTGCTATAAGAGTAAATAATACATGATAGGACATGTAGAGACACTACCCACTGGCAGCACTCTAATAAAAGTTCTATAATAGAAGGTTCCGAGGCCATCTTCTCTTCAGACGCCTAGGAGGATTGTCCGGGATGGAAGTGGATGCAAGGATGGAAACTAGTGGGTTTGGATGGGTTTGAAGTTTATTGTGGAATGATAGGTATCTGGAATGGGCTAAATCGGTAACATATGGAACGTTAAGGTCATTATGGATGGTTTTATTTGTGACAAAATAAGGAGCGTATGGATTTTGCGAAGGATTTTGGATTGCAAGGATTGGATACGAGAGGAATTCGATGGTTTGATGGAGCCCCATAGTTCAATTCCATAAGTCTATATAGGCCTTATAACAGTTACATAAATAAGTCTTTTGTAATTGATCTGAACCTTTGAGCGTTTATCTAGTATGTGTTGAAGTTGTCGGAAGCATCTAGCTGTTTCTTGTCTTTTCAGTCTTGTGTGTGGGTTCCATCTCATATATTTAAATTTTTTTCTGCTTTTCTTATTCTCAGGGTTTCCCAACTAAGGCACTGATGATTCAATTGTTATGTATATTGTATATTCTATTTAAATGTTATTTATAACAAAAATTCCAAACTATTAACATTTCTTAATTTATTATATATTTATGTTGAATTGCTTATTATTTTCTTCCTGTAAATGTTATGAAATATATATATATATATATATATATATATATATATATATATATATATATATATATATATATATATATATATTTTAATGATTAAGTTTATTTTTTTTTCTCTTAGTTTTATTTATTATTAACTCTATTTTAATGTTTCCCAAGAATTATTTGCCTTTTTTATTTTGTTTTCATTAATCTGTGTTTTTTTTTTTATATTTATTTGATTTTTTTAATGTGGCTTCGACTGCTGAGGCCATTAGCGACAACTGCTCGTCTTATATTGCTTGGATTAAGTTTGTTCATTTTAGGTACATCAGAGTTCTCTGTAGTTCATTATCAATATTGAAAGGTTGACACGTTTCAATTTCCAAATTTATTCTTACTATTTCATACTTCTCGCATTCAAATAGATGCTTGATGGTAATTTGTACATTGTTACAGCTTTGGCAGGTTGGTTGGTACTGCCCTGAAAGTAGTTGGAGATGTGTCAACTTAGTATGGCCAATTCTTAGCCTGCTTATAATACTGCACTCTTTTGGCATTAGGACGTTTGGAGAGATCCAAGCAGTGTTTTTTTTCTTTTATTTGACGGAGGTGGTTTTGCGGAAGGCTCTCCCACTTTTTATTCCAATTTTCTTTAATTTTATTTCTTATCACTGCCAGCCATTCGGACAAAAAGATGGTTCTTAACAAGGGAACATCACTTTTTGCAGCTGCTTTAGCCACCACATCAGCTCGTTCGTTGCCACTTATGCGTACATGAGAAGGGCAACAGTGTAAGGGGGGTAACAGTGAAACTGTTTTATTATTTTCCTTTAAGGCCATATTCATGCTCTGAATTTCCTATAAAATTAAGTTTCCTGTCTGTGTTTAATTTATTACTTTAATATGAAAGGATGGAAAAAACATGTTTTTTTTTTTTAATAAGTTATTCTTATGATAAATTGTCCCAGAATAATGATTGTTTTCTCTTCTATTCTATTCTAAAATCCCAAAATTTGAGAGATTTCTGAGATCTGAGAGAGAGCATAGATTTTAGTTTTCCTTGGTGGATTGAAAAGGCTCATTACTGAAAATATGACTCTTTTTTTTTTTTTAATGACTTAAGTGTACTGATTCTAATACGGTTCTATCTTTATTAATTACTGAGATATAGCCATATTAAATCGTGCATCATTTTTAAACTTAGTTGTAATGAGTAATGCTTGTAATTGAGATTTTGTTAGGTGATTAAAAAATCTTATACTTACTGAACCAATAAGGCTGCCATTGATGTGGAAAAACCCTAAAGCTGTGAAAGTAACCTCCCTCTTTGCTATCAAATGGAACTCTAACATCTTCTGTAAACAAAAAGCATGATCTGATTGATATACCTATTTTAATTATTTATAAAAAAAATACACATGATACACAAAAATACATACATCATACACAAACACTCAAGCATAATGACCATCAGAGTGGAATACAGAATCTTTTTTTATTTTTAATAATAAACAGACCATATGCCTTGTTGATACTACAGGTAACCTTCATGATCTTTTATCCCACACTCCTTACCAGATTTCTGGATTTTTTTTTTTTAACTTTTGCGTTAGATAATAATCAATTTTTTTTTAAATGTTTCTCTCTCAGTGATTTCTATACCATGCATAGGCGTAACGGGGGAGGGTGTTATTGGGGATGTAACTCCCCATTACTTAAAAGAAATTTTAAAAAAAATTGTAAGTAATAATTTAAAAAAAATAAAACTATAAAGGATTTTACTTTTATAAAGTTATTATTGTGGGATTACAATAGTAAGGGTCAATAATGCCAAAAAAACACGACAAAGAAAGTGCAAGCACAGTTTTTTTAATGAATAAAAGTTAAGCTAAAATGACAAACCAAAACGTAATACTGTTTATTTACAATTAATTATATTATTATAGCGGCAGTAGTGGCATCTAGCGGCAACAATAAGATCGCAAATGTGAGAACAGTTTAGACAATTCTTAGAATCTAGAAGTAAAGTCTGGATGGGTCTAGAAAGTTCCCTATGCAATTAAGTATAGTAAGTTATTGTAACCAATAAATAGGGTTATTGTATTTAAAAGCTATTTCTTGATTGACCTTCCAAAAATAACATTTATAACATCCAAAATAACATTTATAAAAAATTATAATCTATTTAATTAATTTGAAGCTACATGATTTTATAGTATAATACATATTATACCTATATTACGAGATATCTTTTTTGAAGGGACTAATATGTTGGAGAGGTTGACTGGTGGGGGTTAACCCTAGTTAGTCAACTCTAGTTACGCCAATGATACCATGTATTAACATTTTATTTTTCAGGATGAAACATTTTGCTGTATTCATAGCATATCGTTCAGAATTGTATTATTATTTTATTTATGACGTAAAACAAACAAATGAGATATTATGAATGACAGCAAGAACATACAACTACATATTAATACGCCTACTATTCAGATTTAAGCCTGATCAGATGTAAAATTAATTCCAACATAAGTTCTACTATAAAGCACGGTAATTGAGTTATTTTTATTGAATTTAAAAACACAAAATTTACTAAATTTTTAATAAAAAAATATTGTGTTACTTATATAATTTTTCATAAAATCATGGTCTATTCTTAAATCCAATATATATATATCTTCCACTAGTATTCCTTTAGCCAAGAACTACACAATGAATATTTCCATTAAATTATTACAAAAATTTTCACTTACGTCATCAGGATTGGCTAACAATCTTCTGTATAACAATTTATCTATTTTCTTTGCCTGAAAGTGATAAAAGTTTATTATTTTTTTAATGATAAATGCATATTTAAATTTTAAGTTTGCTTATTTGATATTTCGGTAATTGTGTGTTAACGCAGTTAAAAGCCACAGTTATTTTTGCCTATTTGTTCGCATACGCATGCAGTTATATTTTATAGCTGTTATATTTCTAATCAGATGATTATATTATGCATTATAATTCTAACATCACCCCCCCCCCCCGCCCTAACCCACCCCTAACCCCTAAGAATTGGCTATTAAAAATAAAAAGAGTAACACTCTGGAAATAGCCCTCTTATAAAGAAAATGCCCTGAAATGCTTGCAGAAGTTCGGAATAATTCCAAAAGAATTCATGGGTACCGGCTAATACACAAGTACTAATATCGGTGATTCATTCTTGAAACGGCTGATTTTCTTTTCATACATTAACATCGTTAAGTAATATGGAAGTCGAATATCATAAAGGCACACTTACCTGAGAAATTAATGACAGCAATCCAACAATCATCTCTGCTAAAGGAAATAAATAAACAACTAATAGGAGTGCTGTCGGAGACGTTTCCGAATTAAAAACTGATAAATAAAACAGGAACATTATCAAGGATACAAACGTTGAAAATGTTACGGTCAATATCTGTGGACCGAAAAAGTCTTCTAAATTCCTACGAAGAGACATCAATTTCTCGAAATTCTTCAGAAGCTGCCTATCATCCCTGATGAACTTGAGGTGTGCAATGGCCGATTCGAAAATAGACATAGTTCCGTAAATCTGATCTGCAATCGTATATAAGACGATGTAAACGTGGATAAATCTTCCCAAACAAGCATAAATTTCATCAGAACATCGATCAAACCACGTGATCCCAAGAATAAAAACGACTACCAGCAGACTAATGTATTTTTTGCACCAATGAGAACGGTATCTCCAAGGAAGTCCTGAATCATGGGTGAATCGTTCGAAAGCAAGGAGTTCCTCGAACAAATATCTCAATTTTCGAGCATTGAAGTACAAAGAAAAGAAATTAGCGAACGGAGGGAAAAGTATTGTAACCCAATGCATAAATACAAGGAAGGCATATTGTTTCTTTGGCGCTCTCAGTAGTGTTGAGTACATTCCAAACGCGTTCAAAACTAGAAGGAATAAAAAAACCAAAAGACGCCATGATAGTTTGTAGTTACGATCGAGAGGGAATGTACCGAGTAATCTAGAAATCAAGAAAACTTGCAAAAAGGCAGTTTCCAATCCATCGCTTTGCATTTCTTCCAACGCTATAATAGTCTAACATCAAGCCTCTAAACTAAATGACACTCGCTGTGTTTCATTGATCAGATCGATTACTGCTGTTATTTCGTCTCTCGTAGCTTCTATTTTCTAACTATATATTTACTAAGGCAATATGATTGAGTACGCACTTCGACTTATTACAAGAAATTGAAAACTAAAAAAAATTTCATTAATTTAATGTAGAATAATTATTTATTTGATTCAGCCATCTTTGGAATGGCAACGTGGAGCCAACAAAATACAGAAATTATGAACTTATATAAAGAAGCCGAAATTATTATTATTAGATAACCGGACAGTTTTAAGAAAAACCTTTCTAGTTATTATTGTGATTATATTTGACATTATATTTCTAGCACAAACCACCCCTAACCTCTCCTAACCTCCCCTAAAAACCCCTAACCACCCCTAACTAACCCACCTCTAACCTCACTTAAACACACCTAACCTCCCCTAAACACATCTAACCGCCCCTTAACACCCCTAAGCTCCCCTAAACACCCCTAACCACCCCTAACTAACCCACCTCTAACCTCCCTTAAACACACCTAACCTTCCCTAACCACCCCTAAGCACCTCTAACCTCTCCTAATCTCCCCTAAACTCCACTAACCACCCTTTACTAAGCTTTTTTTTCCCCTCCCCCTTCCTGCCATCACTGGCATACGGGGTCTCAGCAGTGGTGGGTTTACGCACGCCCACCACTGCCAAAAAGCAACTCTTTATTCAAAACCATTCTTATTATACATACTCGGTGAGGGGGTGGGGGTTGTATAATTTACTGGGAACAATTTTATAGAATAAAATTTTCTGTGGTGCTGCCCTCACCCCTAACTAACCCACCTCTAACCTCGCCTAAACACCCCTAACCTCCCCTAAACACCCCTAACCTCCCCTAAACACTCCTAACAAACCCTAACTAACCCACCCCTAACCTCCCCTAAACACCCCTAAACTCCCCTAACTAACCCACCTCTAACCTCCCCTAAACACACCTAACCTCCCCTAACCATCCCTAACCTCTCCTAATCTCCCCTAAACTCCACTAACCACCCCTAACTAACCTTTTTTTTCCCTCCCCCTTCCTGCCATCACTGGTATACGGGGTTTCGGCAGTGATGGGTTAATACGTTGGGTTTACGCACGCCCAACACTGCCAAAAAGCAACTCTTTATTCAAAACCATTCTTATTATACATACTCGGGGGAGGGGGGGGGGGGGGTTGTATAATGTACTGGGAACAATTATATAAAATAAAATTTTTCTGTGGTGCTGCCCTCACCCCTAACTAACCCACCCCTAACCTCCCCTAAACACCCCTAACCTCCCCTAAACAACCCTAACCCCAATAAATAGATTTAAAAACGTTATGCAAGATAGCTGTTATAAAAGATAACTGTTACAAAATATAACTGCTCGCGCATGCAAACAAGTAGGCAACAATAAATGTTGCTGCGTTAACACACAGGTACCTACCTATATTTATAGTGTGCTATATTGCACCTAGATGGGAAGAAGCATTTAACCGGAAGATTATTTAATAAAGATCTTATGACTAAAAATTGAAGGGTATTCAAAATTTTGCATAGTTTAATACTATGTTCACATCATTGATCATAAGTTTCTGATCATTTAGAACAGTGGTTCCCATACTGGGGGGGGGCGTGAGGACATGTCAGGGGGGGGGCGCGAGACAAGTTGAACATTAAATTAAATTTAAGTAGTCTTTCTAATATTCTAAATTAACCATGATGTTTAGAAAATTGGCCACTTTGATATAATGGACAAACCTTCATTTTGGTTAAAATGTTTAAAAGTGTATCCTAGTGTATCACGGGAAGCTCTTCGTTTATATTTGCCTTTTTCAAGCACCTATTTGTGTGAAAAAGCTTTTCAACACTTGTGGCAATTAAAACAAAGTATCGGAATAAACTTGATGTTGCTAGTGACTTGCGTTGTGCACTTACTAAAGCTCAGCCACGAAAAGGCATACTAGTAAGAAAAATGGAAGCCCATCCATCTCACTAACCAGCCTAATCTATTTTTCTCTTATTATTAATTTTTGTATTTCATGAAAACTGATATTGTTGTACCTTATGGCAGTATAAATAAATGTTTTGTTTTCAATGTAATACGTATTTGTTTCTAGGCCCACACAATTTATAGTTAAGGGGGGGCGCGAGAAGCTTTCATTTCATCAAAAGGGGGGCGTGGTACAAAAAAGTTTGGGAACCCCTGATGTAGAAGGACGAGTATGAATATCATCCATAATGTATGCACCCAATTTAGCTAATATATTTGGAAGCAGGCTAGCTCAGTGTGCAGACCACTGGATTGTACTAAAGGTTTCGGCTGTGACAGAATACATTTGGTACTTGTGTATTAGCCGGTCTGCATGAAACCTACCTCCTCATCTCCTGTAACCACTTCTTATCACTCATCTCATTTGAGTTATTTGTGTGAGCGTTATTAAATGTATTGTCTAATTAATTTTGCCTATGCCCATTTAAATATCTGTATAGTTTATTAAATTTAATTTTGAGTTTTTGCCTTACTCTTTTTGGTATTGGCTATTAAAAATAAAGAGAGAAAATGCCCTGAAATACTTTCAGAAGTTCGGAATAATTCCAAAAGAAGTCATGGGTACCGGCTAATACACAAGTACTAATATCGGTGATTCATTCTTGAAACGGCTGATTTTCTTTTCATACATTAACATCGTTAAGTAATATGGAAGTCGAATATCATAAAGGCACACTTACCTGAGAAATTAATGACAGCAATGAAACATTCATCTCTGCTAAAGGAAATAAATAAATAAAAAAGAGGATTGCTGTCGGAGACGTTTCCGAACCCAAAACTGATAAATAAAACAGGAACATTATCAAGGATACAAACGTTGAAAAAGTTACGGTCAATATCTGTGGACCAAAAAAGTCTTCTAAATTCCTCCGAAGTGACATCAATTTCTCGAAATTCTTCAGAAGCTGCCTATCATTCCTGATGAACTTGAGGTGCGCAATGGCCGATTCCAAAATAGACATAGTTCCGTAAACCTGATCTGCAATCGTATATAAGACGATGTAAACGTGAATAAATCTTCCCAAACAATTGTAAATTTCAGTATAACATCGATCAAACCATGAGATACCAAGAAGAAATATTACTACTAGCAGACTAATGTATTTATCGCACCAGTGATAACGGTATCTCCAAGAAAGTCCTGAATCGTAGGTGAATCGTTCGAAAGCAAGGAGTTCCTCGAACAAATATCTCAATTTTCGAGCATTGAAGTACAAAGAAAAGAAATTAGCGAACGGAGGGAAAAGTATAATAATCCAATGGAGGAACGCAAGGTAAGCATATTGCTTCTTTTCCGCTCTCAGTATTATTGAGTACAATCCAAACCAGTTCAAAACTAGAAGGAATAAAAAAACCAAAAGACGCCATGATAGTTTGTAGTTACGATCGAGAGGGAATGTACCAAGTAATCTAGAAATCAAGAAAACTTGCAAAAAGGCAGTTTCCAATCCATCGTTTTGCATTTCTCCCAACGCTACAATAGTCTAATATCAAACCTCGTGTTGAGGAAACTGAATGACACTCGCTGTATTTTATTGATCAGATCGATTACTTCTGTTATGTCGTCTCTCTTAGCTTCTATTTTCTAGCTAAATATTTATTGAAGCAATATGATTAGGTGCGCACTTCGACTTATTACAAGTATGTAAAATCTATATTTTTCAATAATTTAATGGAGATTAATTATTTATTGATTATCATTTGATTCAGCCATCTTTGGAACATGGAGCCAACAAAATATAGAAATTATAAACCTATATAAAGAAGCCGACTCCGCCTGCTGCCTCCAAAAGGTAGTTGCCAGTCCCAAGCCCGGAAAAAGGAGGAGGGATTCTCCTTGCGACCTGAAGGTACAAACTGACTCAGGAAGTAGCGTCATCCAGAACACCAGAAAAGGTGAAGCAGGGAGAAGGTTTTGTCTGTAGACTCTTTATGTGGCAGCCCCCCATATCAGACTTAGGTGTTTGGGCCGATGCCCCACACACTGAATAAGAAAAATCAGAATAAAAGAAATGAGAAGCACCGGAATAGGACCTGGCGAGGAAAACGGTATGTCTGATTGGGAACATGAAACGACAGAGGACTGAGTGGTAAAGAGCATGAGTTGATAACTGAGATGGGAAAAGCGAAAGTTGACATACTCGGAATCACGGAAACCAAGAAGCGAGGAAATAGCGAAACAATTATAGGAGACTACACCCTTCTCTACTCTGGAGTGGGGGAGAGAGCTGGAGTCGGCTGCCTCTTCAGGCGAAGTATGACTACACTTATTGAAAGCCGGAGATTTGTGAATCCCCATCCTTGATCATAAACCTTAAGGCAGTCGCGAAGGTTTGGACAAATATTATTGTGTATGAACCAAATGGTTCTGCATCAGCTACAGATAAAGAAACCTTCTTTGGTCAACTGCAAAAAGAAATCGACGATGCTGCTGAGGAACCATTTATTATGGTAAATTTAAATGGAATAGTAGGAAAAGATAAAGATAGCTGGTCTAGAATTCTTGGAATCCACGGGGAAGTAAACACTTGAACGACAATGGCGAAAGGATTCCGAGTCTATGTACAGCGAATAACTTGGTTCCCACATCGAGACGAGAGAAGAGCCAGGTATAGGAGAGAGATCAATAATCGATTATTTTCTAGTTAAAAGGGACTATTTAAAAGATATCATAGATGTCAGGGTCAAAAGAGGATTTGAAATAGGCTCCGATCACTATTTCCTCAAAATGGATAAAATATGGAAGGAAGATACGTTGAATACTAGAAAAGAAGTAAAAATATCCTATAAGACGAAAATATTCTCCTGCAAACTTAAAGACTCGGTTAAAGCGGCAGAATACCAAATAGAGGTGGAAAAAAGAAGTAGAGATCCGAAGTATCAATGGGATAGTGATGATATTGAACTTGGCAAAGTTTGAAAAGAATATACCATGATTCTTTGACTGATATCTATGGTTCGATCAGAGAAGGTAACAGGAAACGCATATCTGCTTGGTGGACGGAGGAGATAAAAGAAGCAGTTCAAGAGAAAAAGATACCCTGAAAGTCTGAACTCTATAAAAATGAAAGAGGAGAGATTAAAAGGTTGGTAGCAATGCAGAAGAGGAAGAAATGGGAAGGATTTGCCATTGCAAAGGAAGAGGAAGAAGATGCCCAAGCAAACCAGAAGCTAATTTATAGAGTTCTAAAAAGCTTGAGAAGGGAAAAGCCACCGTTACTTAAGTTCATCAGAGATAAGAAAGGAACTCAGAAAAGAACAGGAAATTATGACAAGATGGAGAGAACATTTCATGGATTTTCTTGAGGGCGAAGATGCACTCGCATCACTACAAGAGGACCACGATGAAGAAGAGGAAGAAGATGATTTCATTTCGGAGGATGAACTCGAGGATGATATTTCCACAATGAAGCTTGGAAAGGTGGCAGGATAAGACGATATAACCCCAGAAATGCTTAAGTATACGGGAGAAAGAGAGAAAGAGATATTGGTTCACCTACTATTATTATTTATGTATGACTCTTGATTACCATGCACTTCGGCCTAAAAAGGCCCATTATGCTTGAGTCCTAAAGATCCCTAACAAAGGTCTAGACTTCTGGGAAATTTTAGATAGTCTTTAAATCTCAGTTCTTGAAGTTCCTTGAGTCCTCCAGGGCCAAGGTCAAGTGTCCTCTTTCGACTTAGTGCTTTACATTCAAAGAGAACGTGCCAGGGGGTTTCATCCTCCTCTTTGCATCATCTGCACCGAGGTTCTTGTTCAATGCCCAAGCGATGCATGTGTTTCCTGAGATTACAGTGCCCAGTGATGGTTTCAACCATACTTTTGAGGTCGGTTCTCGACATGTGAGCGGCTTCTTTCTTGATTTTATCAGAAAGATTATCGTTGGAAACCTTTATAAAAAGTTTAGTATGCCTTATCTTGGCTCTATCCCAACGTGTTTTATCTTCCTCTTGGCTAGTTTGCACTTCACCTCCTAAATTTGGTTTGGAAAAAGAAGAGGATCCAAAAGGACTGGGAAGTAGCCACTTAAATCCATATATTCAAAAAAGGTGACATTAGAGAGTGTCGAAATCAACAGGGAATTTCTCTTTTAAACATTCCTAGTAAAATATAGTCCAAGATCTTGGAGAGAAGGCTAAGGCAAAAAGTGGATCCACAACCCCAGGAGGAACAATATGGTTTTAGAGAAAAGAGATGGAATGGCAGATGGTGTGGCTATAGACGTTCAGACCATCCTGCTCACCCGTAACTGGAGAGCAACAGCAGATAACAGGAAGCCTTGTCCCCACGTGGGATGTAGAGCCGTTTATTTATGTATATATCTATGGACTACAAATGTACAACAACCGTTCTGATTATCTTCGTCAAGGCGTTCTCTCTTCCTTCCAAAGATCTTTGAGCCTCTGACCCCTTCTCAATCGTTCTTCTGTACAAAGCAAAGGTCTTCCTTTTGGGCAGATCCTCCACTCCTTAAATTCTACTTCTAAACCCTGTCTTTTACCACATTTCGGTCGGTCTAATGTTTGCCTTTTTTATAAGCTCTGAAATAACACCTGAAGACATGTAGGTTGCACTTTCCGTTTCTCATATAAGTAATTATTTACTCTATGTTTGATTTCTCCCTTGTACTTCATTTACTTCATGAAGGAACCTAATCAAGGAAGGTATTTGCCGCCCTTCTAAAAGCCCCTAGTCAAGCCCACTCCACGTCGTGAAGAAAAAAGATGGAAGCCTACGACTATGTGGCGACTACCGAGCTCTCAACAAGCAGCCTATCCCGGATCAGTATGGTGTTCCAAATATACGCGATTTAACGATGGAATTAAGCGGAAAGAAATCCTTTCCCAAAATCGAGCTCCGCAGAGCGTATTATCACATTGCGATTGCAGAGAAAGACCCCGAGGAAACCGCGATTATTACACCATTTGGACACATCGAGACAATATGGTTTTAGAGAAAACAGGAGCACACAAGATTTGATTTTCACCATGAGACAGGTCACTGAAAAAGTAATAGAAAAATGCAAGGAGTTAACCGTGTGCTTCGTAGACCTCATAAAAGCATTTGACAAAATAAAGCAAGAGGATATCCGCAAGATCTGAGAGAGGCATTAACAAAGGATACTGCTTTGTTATGCAATAATGAGCCTGCTATAGGAACACCCTAAATGTAGTGAGGACATCCAAAAAAAAGGTTGCACCTTGAGCCCACTTCTCTTTATTCTGGTTTTTGATTCTACTATATCTCCGGCCAAAGCCCGGATGAGAAGTTTCCATATGGGATTTGTACATTTGATGGGATATGTACTTAAATAAAGTTACCTACTCCTTTATGGCCTTCGCTAATGATACGGCAGTCCTTGTCAACAACGATAGTGAACTTGTACTGAACATCAGGGTTCTTCAAGAGGAACTAGAGAAGATCAATATGGAAATAAACCCTGACAAAACAAAGGTTTAGAAAATTGGCAGGATTTCTCAGCGAAAAATGAGAGTGATAAGAATCAAGGACAAGCCATCGAGCAGGTGAACAGGCTTTAAATATCTGGGACTAAAGAGCTCTGAACAAGCAGGCTAACCCAGAGAAATGGGATTGGAAAGAAATTCTTTTTCAAAATCGACATTAGTGTGTTGTGTAAAACAATTTACCTTTTTTTACTTTCATAACAAATAAAGTGTATTACTCCTCAATAACACGTAGTGTTAAGATCCTTACAATCCTTACAAAATCTTAAATATTTAAATACCTATTGAGTACATACTTAAATATTTAATCTGTTAGAAACCACAGTGTGTTTTGCACACCCAAATGAGGCTCATCCTTAATTGTTATCATTTCTCATTTTATTAATTTATAAAATATTTTGTTAAAATGGTAGTGTGCTGAATTCCTGAGCTTTAGGTCTCAAGTAAGAGACTGGTTGTAGCAGATAAATTATTTATTCTGTTAACATTCATAAGAGACTTAGTGGAGATCTGCTGTTCCTCCTGTGGCTTCCTCTGTGAAGTGGGTGGGTATCCTTCATTGAGAAGAAAAACAACTCACAACTATTGGCTTAGAAATAGAATTCTACCTCTTAGTGTATTAGCCGGTCTGCATGAAACCTACCTCCTTATCTACTCTAACCTCTTCTTATCATTTGTCTCATTTGAGATATTTTTATAGGCTTCATTCATTAAACGTTTTTTAGTGTTTCTTGTAAATTTTGTGATATCCTCTTAAAATTGGTGTAATATTTATTAAATTTAATTTTGTGTTCTATGTCTTACTGGTTTTTTTATTCCCTATTTTTAATGAAAAGAACGACACTTTGGAAATAGCCGTTGTTTACAATAGAATTCGGAGTATATTACATAAATAAATGAAATTTATCCATAAAGAAATCTATGTTTGTTTCACAATTGTAATAAGAATTTTATCCTTTTTAGCTAGCATATATCTGGATAATTAAAAACTGGCATTTATCCGGCCCGGAGGACAATGTTTAAATTAGACTCTGGAGGTCCATGTTTAAGTTAGAGGGGGATCCCTATACGGGATTTGGTACCTCTGATAGTGATAGAGGGCTCTGCCTCAGGTACAAGGAGGTAGAGAAGGCAGAATGAGATGAGCGGTAGTTTTAGATTGAACAGCCGTCTTACAAAGAAGAAGCTATAAAATACTTTCAGAAGTTCGAAATAATTCCAAAAGATGAAATTATGAGAAAAATGTCATTTAATGGATTTCGACAAGGATAGAAACGGAGATGTTTTGGTCTAAAGTGTTGGGAAAACATTTATATAAGAAGAGGAATCTGGCCATAGGGGTCTAAAGTTAGCATTTTATTAATACATTATGTAAGTCGAGTATCATAAAGGCCTACTTACCTGAGAAATTAATGACAGCAATGCAACCATCATCTCTGCTAAAGGAAAGAAATAAAAAACTAAGAGCAGTGCTGTCGGAGACGTTTCCAAACCCGAAAGTGATATGTAAAACAGGAACATTATCAAGGATACAAACGTTGAAAATGTTACGGTCAATATCTGTGGACCGAAAAAGTCTTCTAAATTCCTCCGAAGTGACATCAATTTCTCGAAATTCTTCAGAAGCTGCCTATCATCTCTGATGAACTTGAGGTGCGCAATGGCCGATTCCAAAATAGACATAGTTCCGTAAACCTGATCTGCAATCGTATATAAGACGATGTAAACGTGGGCAAATCTTCCCAAACAAAAGTACTTTCGATGAAAACATTGATCAAACCATGTGATACCAAGAATAAAAACGACTAACAGCAGACTAATGTATTTTTTGCACCAATGATAGCGGAATCTCCAAGAAAATCCAGAATCGTAGGTGAATTGTTCGAACGCAAGGAGTTCCTTGAAGAAATCTTTCAATTTTTGAACATTGAAGTACAAAGAAAAGAAATTGGCGAACGGAGGGGAAAGTAATATAACCCAATGGAGAAACGTGAGGTATTCATATTGCTTCTTTTTCATTGTCAATAATAATGAGTACGTTCCAAAACCGTTCAAAACTAGAAGGAATAAAAACACCAAAAGACGCCAAGATAGTTTGTAGTTACGATCGAGAGGGAATGTACCGAGTAATCTAGAAATCAAGTAAACTTGTAAAAAAGCAGTTTCCAATCCATCGTTTTGCATTTCTTCTAACGATATAATAGTCCAATATCAAACCTCGTGTTGAGGAAACTGAATGACTCCCGCTGTATTTTATTGATCAGATCGATTACTGCTGTTATTTCGTCTCTCATAGTTTTTATTTTCTAACTAAATATTCACCTAGGTAATATCATTAAGAACGCACTTCGACTTATTACTAGAATGTATAATCTATATTTTTTAATAATTTATTGGAGATTAATTATTAATTCATTATTGGATGGATAATAATACTTTGGAATGGCAACGTGGAGCCAACAAAATATAGAAATTACAATAATATACAACAAAAAAAGTCGAAATTATTAGGGTGATAAAAGGAAGAAGGTTACAATAGGCAGGGCACATTGCACGTTCGGGAACAAATGAAGTCCCTAAAACACTTCTGGAATTGCAGAATATATAACTAAAATTATTTAAGTGCTGAACCGACTGGTAAGCGTTTGAAGCCTAGAACAAAGTGTTGTGGAAATTTTTTATTTATTGATTGATTGGTATTTATTTACAACTTTATTACAATAATACAACAACCAAATAGGCTAAGTGATACATAATGACATAAGATAATGACAAGTAGAGAAGGTCTAATAAGAAGGTAAAGTGGCCATCTTCTTTTCAGACGCCTCGGAGGATTATCAGAAATAGTATGGGAGGAAAGTTGAGAGGCTAGGGGATTCAAGCGTGTATGGAGCTTGTCATGGAAGGATAGGTATCTAGTTTGGGCCAGTTCAGCAACATATGGGATGTTAAGATCATGATGGATGAGTTTGTTTGTGACATAATAAGGAGCATTGAGGATTTTACGAAGGATTTTGGATTGTAAGGATTGGATACAAGATGAATTGGACGGTTTAGTAGAGCCCCAAAGCTCAACTTTGTATGTCGAAATAGGTCTGATAACTGTCATGTAAATGAGTCTTTTGTAATCAATTGAGAGCTAAGAGCGTTTGTCCAGTAAATGTTGAAGTAGGTTGAGGTTATAAACAATGGCGGATTACAGTCATAAGTACCGGCTAATACACAAGTACTAATATAGGTCATTCTTAAAACAGCTGATTTTCTTTTCATACATTACCTTCGTTAAGTAATATTAAAGTCGAATATCATAAAGGCACACTTACCTGAGAAATTAATGACAGCAATGCAACAATCATCTCTGCTAAAGGAAAGAAATAAATTAGTAAGAAGATGGCTGTCGGAGACGTTTTCGAACCCGAAACTGATAAACAAAAGAGGAACATTACCAAGGATACAAACGTCGAAAATGTTAGGGTCAGTATCTGTGGACCGAAAAAGTCTTCTAAATTCATCCGAAGTGACATCAACTTCTCGAAATTCTTCAGAAGCTGCCTATCATCCCTGATGAACTTGAGGTGCGCAATGGCAGATTCCAAAATAGACATAGTTCCGTAAATCTGATCTGCAATCGTATATAAGACGATGTAAACGTGGGTAAGTCTTTCAATACAAAGGTATTTCTTATCGTAACAATAATCAAACCATGCGATCCCAAGTATAAAAACGACTAACAACAGACTAATGTATTTATTGCACCAATGATAGCGGTATCTCCAAGAAAATCCTGAATCGTAGGTGAATTTTTCGAAACCAAGGAGTTCCTCGAACAAATCTCTCAATTTTTGAGCATTGAAGTACAAAGAAAAGAAATTAGCGAACGGAGGGGAATTTATAATAACCCAATGGAGAAACGCAAGGTAAGCATATTGCCTCTTTTTCATTGACAATAGGTATGAGTACGTTCCAAAAGCGTTCAAAACTAGGAGGAATAAAAAAACCAAAAGACGCCATGATAGTTTGTAGTTACGATCGAGAGGGAATGTACCGATTAATCTAGAAATCAAGAAAACTTGTAAAAAGGCAGTTTCCAATCCATCGTTTTGCATTTCTCCCAACGATATAATAGTCTAACATCAAGCCTCTAAACTAAATGACACTCTGTTTTTATTGATCAGATCGATTACTGCTGTTATTTCGTCTCGCTTAGCTTCTATTTTCTAGCTAAATATTTACCAAATCAAGATGATTAAGTACGAACCTCGACTTATTACAAGAATTTTAAATCTTTATTTTTGAATAATTTAATGGAGATTAATTATTTATTTATTTTTGGATGGATAATAATACTTTGGAATGGCAACATGGAGCCAACAAAATATAGAAATTATGAACCTAAATAAAGAAGCCAAAATTATTAGGGTAATAAAAGGAAGAAGGCTACGATAGGGCACATTGCACGTTCGGGAGCAAATGAAGTCCCTATAATACTTCTGGAAGAAAAAGGGAATCAGGAGGATTGGAAGACAGAGGATCCAATGGGCAGATGGGGTGGCTGAAGCTCAGACTATCCTACATAATCCAAGGAAGAAATAGTTGGGGGTGCAGTCAATGAAAACATCAAAATAAGGATAACTTATTTATTATGTGCCGACGTTTCGGCCTACAATGTAGGCCATCTTCAGGGCGAATAAAATAATAATAAATAAGTTATCCTTATTTTGATGTTTTCATTGACTGCACCCCCAACTATTTCTTCCTTGAATTAGAAGATACAGTCGACCAACTCTTCTCTAACATCCTACATAATCGTTGGAGAGCAGCAGCAGATGAATTGAATACTTTTCCCTAAGTGGGATGTAGACCCATCTATGTATTGCTATGTATTGTACCCCTCTCCCCCCCCCCCCGCGGGGGCAACATGAAAGGGAATGCTTTTTGCACAAAGAACAATGTTGGTTTGTGAGATGTAGGTCAGGCAGGTAGAAGTGTGTTCCCTATGGTCCCCTTACGGTCAAGGTGGCTGGAAAGATAAGAAAAGTGGGGGGGAGGGGGGTTCGAGGACTCCACTGGAAAAGGTACTCGCTACACAGATCGCGAGGAGCGAGGGCTCTTGGAACAGGAGGAAGGGTAAGACGGAGCCGGCTAACGATGCTGTGGGCGGAGTATCCGAATATGGCGAGACCCGAAGATACACCCTACCAAGAAGAACTCTTGATGTATCCCTGTATGACAGATAAGTGTAATGTAATTCCTTTAATGTATTTTATAGCAATCCTCTTCATATATTTATATCTGAATCATTAAGTGAACCTCTAAAAATATATCTATTGAATCATTAATCTTGTTTAAAATTGAATAAATAAACTATATTTATTATAATTCTTTTGGTGCTTACATAACCCAAGATGCACTATTTATTTATTAAACGTATAATAGATGTATAAAAGACTGAGGCATAGAAATGATGATTCGAGTAATCATTCTAAATGATACTCTGGCACCCAAAAATCAATCAAATATATTTAAGCACCAGCTTGTTGTGAACTTACTATCCAAATTACTAATTAGAATTTGTTTAATTAATTATGTTTATTAACTTTATGTTCTCAATAATTTTAAAATCACTTTTGTTTAATGATTCAGATTAATAGATTGAATTTTTATATCTAACTTTTTCTAGCGACAAAATTATAGTTGATTATTCTTACTCATATTTATATCTGAATCATTAAGTGAACCTCTAAAAATATATCTATTGAATCATTAATCTTGTTTAAAATTGAATAAATAAACTATATTTATTATAATTCTTTTGGTGCTTACATAACCCAAGATGCACTATTTATTTATTAAACGTATAATAGATGTATAAAAGACTGAGGCATAGAAATGATGATTGGAGTAATCATTCTAAATGATACTCTGGCACCCAAAAATCAATCAAATATATTTAAGCACCAGCTTGTTGTGAACTTACTATCCAAATTACTAATTAGAATTTGTTTAATTAATTATGTTTATTAACTTTATGTTCTCAATAATTTTAAAATCACTTTTGTTTAATGATTCAGATTAATAGATTGAATTTTTATATCTAACTTTTTCTAGCGACAAAATTATAGTTGATTATTCTTATTATTTTATTTCCGCGTGGTTGGAGCTTTTATATACAAAATGGAATCTATTTTATTCGATTTGTTAAAATAAATAAGGGATGACAGTAAAAAAGAGATGAAAGAAATTATGGCAAACTGCGAAAAAATAAGGATATTATGGTGGAAGAAATAAATACAAGTATAAAGAAGAAAATAGAGGATATGGATAATAACACGAACAGGGTAGAAGGAACAAAGAAGAAAGAAAATAATCTTAAAGAGGACGGTCCTACCTCTAGAAGTGATCGTGGAGTACTCACTCATATAAGCACAGCAATTGCCTTAAGATTAACATCAGTACACCATTGTACTTTCACAACACAATATTGGACTAGTAACTAGGAAGAATGGTTACATACCGAAAAGTAGATAAAATATAAAAAATGAACGCTATTTTCATCTAATAAACAATTTATAATATGAACAAATTCTATTCCATCTAATAAGAAATAATAATTAATTATAAATAATCAATATACTTGTGTATTAGCCAGTCCGCAGGGACTGTTATCCACCATTGTTTATAACCTGAACACTGATAATTCTGATACTGATAACACCTACCTTCTTATTGATATTAATGATAATTTAAATATACATATACTGATTTTCTTTTCATACATTAACTTCGTTAAGTCGAATATCATAAAGACACACTTACCTGAGAAATTAATGATAGTAATCCAACAACCATCTCTGCTAAAGGAAATAAATAAATAACCAATAGGAGTGCTGTCGGAGACGTTTCCGAACCCGAAAGCGATAAATAAAACAGGAACATTATCAAGGATACAAACGTTGAAAATGTTACGGTCAGTATCTGTGGACCGAAAAAGTCTTCTAAATTCCTCCGAAGTGACATCAATTTCTCGAAATTCTTCAGAAGCTGCCTATCATCCCTGATGAACTTGAGGTGCGCAATGGCAGATTTCAAAATAGACATAGTTCCGTAAACCTGATCTGCAATCGTATATAAGACTATGTAAACATGGGAAAATCTTTCAAAACAAAGGTAATTCTGTTCGTAACAATGATCAAACCAAGTGATCCCAAGAATAAAAAAGATTACCAGCAGACTAATGTATTTATTGCACCAATGATAGCGGTATCTCCAAGAAAATCCTGAATCGTAGGTGAATTTTTCGAAATCAAGGAGTTCCTCGAACAGATCTCTCAATTTTTGGGCATTAAAGTACAAAGAACAGAAATTGGCGAACGGAGGGATAATTATAATAATACAATGGAGTAATGCAAGGTAAGTATATTGCTTCTTTTTCATTGTCAACAGGAATGAGTACGATCCATACCCGTTCAAAACTAGAAGGAATAAAAAAAACAATATACGCCATGATAGTTTGTAGTTACGATCGAGAGGGAATGTACCGATTAATCTAGAAATCAAGAAAACTTGTAAAAAGGCAGTTTCCAATCCATCGTTTTGCATTTCTCCCAACGCTATAATAGTCTAACATCAAGCCTCTAAACTAAATGACACTCGCTGTGTTTTATTGATCAGATCGATTACTGCTGTTATTTCGTCTCTCTTAGCTTCTATTTTCTAGCTAAATATTTAGATATGATGCCCTAAATACTAAGGCGATATGATTAATTACGCACTTCGACTTATTACAAAAGAATGTAAAATCTTTATTTTTGAATAATTTAATGGAGAATAATTATTTATTTATTATTATTTGATTCAGCCATTCATGGAATGGCAACGTGGAGCCAACAAAATATAGAAATTATAAACCTATATAAAGAAGCCAAAATTATTAGGGTAATAAAATGAAGAAGTCTACGATAGGCAGGGCACATTGCACGTTCGCGAGCAAATGAAGTCCCTAAAATACTTCTGGAAGAAAAAGGGCATGGAACTAGAAGGGTGGAAGACCGAAGCTCCGATGGGCAGATGGTGTGGTTGAAGACACTCAGACCATCCTACACACCCGTAACTGGAGAGCAGCAGCAGATAAAAGGAGGCCTTGTCCCCAAGTTGGATGTAGAGCAATCTATGTATGAATATATCTATAGACTACAAATGTACAACAACCGTTCTCATTGTCTACATCATTGAGCCTCTGACTCCTTCTCAATCGTTCTTCTGTAGAAAGCGTAGGTCTTTCTTTTGGGGAGATCCTTCACTCCTGGAATTCTAATTCTAAATCCTGTCTTTTACCACATTTCGGTTATCATCATCTTGAATGGCTCTACAACTCTTGCAGAGTCAAGGCCTCTAATAGTTTCAACCGCTTTCCAGTTGTGGACACCAAGAATATCTCGGGAATCGACTCGAATCCACTCAATCAGTTCATCAGAATCTCGGTGTCCTAAGCCACGAAGATCTGTTAATCAAGTAGTTGTCTCAATATGTCCTCTTCAAGCATCTGAAGATTGTGTCCATACTTTCTCAATCTGCCAATTCTAATTAAGGTAACGGCATCAGTATTTCTATACAGCTCCGACAATTCATTATTTATTCACGTTCGCCGTTCTTGGTTAATATCTAGTATTGGACCAAAAATACTTCTTAAGACGCTCAAATCGTAGAAGGGCTGCTTCTGGTGCTCTTGATATTGACTAGCACTTATAATCTTATGTTAGTAGTGCTGTTTTGATGAGAATTTCACTTATATTGGTGTAACTTTGTTGATATTGGTGAAGTTATGCTGTCTTAAACATAAGTGGAACTAAAGTTGCTGGATGGGCCTGGATGTACTAGTATTGTCTGAATAGAAGCATGAAATGATCATTTACTATTACTATCAGTTAGGACCACAGGAGATTATGGTTATTATCATACAGCAATGCAGGATGGATGAATAGAAGAGATATTTTCTTTCGAGCAGAGCTTCGGAGAGATATAAAAGCTTATACCCATAATTTATCACCCGATGGGCCTCAGCACTAAAAAAAAAAAAAACTGCATGGTTTTATTTTTAACAAAAGATTCAGGGGAAATACAAAAGTATAAATTATAACATGTAGGCAAGGATTTATTGGATATACATAAATATAGACACCAGATATGACAGGAAGGGTCCAGACTGACTGACTGACTGTACCTTAATGAACAAATGACTAAGGGAACTTGCTACAATACAATAATTAATCTAAAAATTACATACATAAAGTGGAATCAGGCACGTGTGTATTAGCCGGTCCTCGGAGACTGTTATACTATAAGCTTATAGCCTGAGCACTCGTGACAGCTATGATATGATATGAATATGGAAATATAGTAACAAACAACTTTGATTTCACAATATTTTATTTATTTTTGAGGACCGGCCATAAATAAATTTTATAGCTGTTAAAATTGTTATTTTAGTCTCCTCTAACCGTGTCTTTTTGTCTTATAGCAATTATTTCCATACACTTCTGATGAAAAAGATCTCTATTTTATGTTTTTTAATAATAAACAAAATTAACAAGGCATAAACAATCTGGAAAACAATTTAATAACGCGCACAAAAATAACTCAAATGAGATGAGTGATACTAAGAGGTTATATGAAGACAAGTAGGTAGGTTTATTTCAGACTGGCTAATACACAAGTACCCGGAATTATTTCAACATTTATCTCTTTGAAAGAGCTACATTGTTTTCTCTCATTATATTAACTCTTATCAACACATATATTTTCATATATTTGGGGCTACATCAACAATTAAAAAAATATAAGCAAGGATTCGACTTACCTTAGGTATTTTGAATAAATTTTTGAAGGGTTCTTTTTAAGTAAAACTAGAACAAATTGATGCTATTGAAAATTATATTTTAGTAAATCACTTTTACTTAAATTAAACAATTCTTTAATTAATTATAAACGTTATTTTAAAATCACAACAATATAATAAATATAGCAAAACATATTAGGAACAAGTCGTTAACCTATAAGCTAACAATATCACAATC
The DNA here is from genome assembly GCA_037127475.1 of Arma custos. Classification (NCBI taxonomy): domain Eukaryota; kingdom Metazoa; phylum Arthropoda; class Insecta; order Hemiptera; family Pentatomidae; genus Arma; species Arma custos. The sequence continues at coordinate 133,009,397 of CM073760.1, read as the reverse complement.
CTTCACTCTCTTGAAATATTTGTGCTAGAAAACAAATGTATATATATGTATATATGTATATATATATATATATATATATATATATATATATATGTATATATATATATATATATATATATATATATATATATATATATATGTATATATATATATATATATATATATATATATATATATATATATATTTTAAGTAATCTCAATTATTTACTTAAATAAAAGTATATAAATATTGTTAATGATGGAATAATAATTATTCCAATATATGAGAAGACATTTAGAAATAATTGACAAGGCTTTCAATTTATTCTCATAAATGATATTCTATCAATATATTTTAAAAATTATTGTAATAATTGTGTCTTATTTTATATAAATATAATTATCGATGCAAACCATTAAATGAGTTGCAATCTATTTTTTCAACCTATTTATAAGATATATTTATCCATTCTTAATGTTTGTCTAACAAAGACCATCTAGGAATGATATTAATAAGAATAAACTAATTAATTAAAATTTTAATGTAAACTTATATTTATACAAATATATATAAATATCTAACCATAAAGTAACTTTTGTTAAATTGCACTGTTCCAATAAAAAAAATATTCTAATAGATTTAAAATGGTCTGCATTTAAAATTATATTAACTTCAAATGTGAACAATAAAGGTATTGAAATATAAATGGTGTATACAATATAAATAATAAAATATACAATATAAATAATGAAAAATATTTTAAAAAATAAAATTAACAAAATTAAGAAAAAATAATATTGAACAAAAAAAAAATAGACCAAATACCCAAAAACCTCTGGGCTTAGTCATGTTCCTCTTGAAAATAAAAAGAATTAATAAACAGATTATTTTCAGACTCGGGAAGAAATGTCAGTAAAAAATCAAACAATTTTACTGATGTTTTGGAGGAATTGCAGAACAACAAGAATAAATAGTTTCATCTATTTATAAAACAAAAAATAGCAAACTAAATACAATATGTACATATACACAGCCAATAAATAAATAAAACAACAACATAAATTTATAAAGAAAAGGGAAAACTAATAACATTGATAAGTTATAATTCAAAAATAAATATAAAATACCTAAATTGTTTTAAAAATGTGTCTAAAGAATAATTATTATTTGTGTTGAGGAGTTTTAGTGATTTATAAATAATCCATAAAATGATTGTATGATATAATGATTGTATTTTAACTAGTTGTCTGAATGCACTTTTTGGATGAAAAAAAAATGTTATGATATCAAATACTCGTATAACAATTGAACAGTAACATTTATGATTAAAATTCTAATTTATGATTATGTCTTCTATTGTATTATAAACATATTTTGGCCACAAGAGAGAGGCTTCCTCTTTTCTTATTATAACAAATAAATCATGAAATAAAATCAACAAGTTTTTGAATTTTTTTTTCGGTTGATAATGAGACAGATTTATTTAATAGATCGTAGATTAAAAAATTTAGCCCTATTTGACTGTAATTTTAGGTGATTTCTTCAAAAGGAGTTTGAAATGATTCCAAAAAAAGATTTAGTTGGATGTAGAATAAGACCAAAAAGTGTAGATGGTATTAGAATGCTGTTGGATATTCAGTGCTGATGGCATATTCAGAAAAAGACTAAAAAAAAAATCTCAGAGACAATGGTGACGAGGACATAGTGGGTGATTCTTCTTTAATTCAATAATTAATAATAACCACAATTAAAAAAAACACTAATATTTCTTAACAACAGCCTAAATAAATAGTCACGAAATAAGCAGTCACTAAAGCACCTGAAGACGATGATGAAAGAATGTTTTTCAGCGAAAGAGTTAGTCGATCCTGTTCAAGAATGGACCAATGGATGCGAGATTTTCGCAGTCTGGTATCAGCTTTCCCTTGAACTTGAGGCAGCTGTCTGCGCAGAGCGGTCCTTCGAAGTAAGCCCCAAACATCTTCTTGCACTGTGCGCAGTTCCGGATGCAGACACCGACCTGATTGGCTGGCACCAACTCGGCGAAAAGGCAAGATAGCAACAACACAGCTAGAAGTCTTGAAGAATCCATTTTCCTGTAACAGAAATAGTTCTTCAAACAGCATGATAGGAAAGTTTAGGATATTGCTGAAAGAACTTCTTCAAGAAATTCATTTCTTAATAAGATTCAAATTATATTTGAACATGATACATTTATTTACATCAATAGCTGGAGTTTCTATACTTTTCACCATAATTTATACTTAACTCAATGGTATAGAATTATACTTATTTTATTTTATAGTTTGTTATAATATAAAATGGATTGGTACCAGGATGGACATATTCCAGAATAAAAGTATTTATCCAAATTTCAATTTGTTCAAGGAGAGCAAGATATCTCAGTGTGCTAAGTTTCTGAGCTTAAAGGCCCCGCATTCAAATATAAAGGATATACCCTGTGGAATCAGCAGCCTCTTTGAAATAGTTAACCATAATTTGGGGAAATAAACCACCGGCTTAGAGTGATCTCGGCCGAGTAAAGTCCAAGCACAACCGTTCCCATAGAAACAGTACAGATGAATCATGGGTTGTAGAGAAAGATTTTCTTTTTTTTTTTATTCGCAAGCCTTTAAAACTGTTTTGGGTTGGTTTCCCCTCACCTATTACAAATAAAGAAGATTTGCAATAATAATTAATAATTATTCAATTCAGACGCAGCATTTTATCAGTGAATCGATTACTAAAAAATTCCGGGATGAAATCTGGCTGTGGCAATTATTTAATCTGTTAACTGCACAGGATGGACCCTGTGAGAACTACAGGCACTCCAGCCACTGTAAAGTAGGTACCCTTAATTGGGGTGCAGGAACTTGGAGGTTGAGCACCATCTTGGACAAATGACCTCCCATCACAACCGTTGTACTAGAAACTGTTCAGTCTCTACCATGTACTGAAACCAAGATCCTGAAGTTTTAAGGGTACAGTTTTTTGTTTTGTTTTTCTTTTAACCTAAAAGTCATCGGTATTAGGTAATAAGGATTATACATGTTAATCATGATATTCGGGGAGCAGAGTGGCCCAGTGGTAGAGCACCAAATTGCTATTCCGAAAGTCCTGGGTACAAATCCCCCTCTGGCTTTGCTGGCAGAGTTTTATATATTCTATTAGCGGCCAAAGTTGGATGGGATCTAGGAACCTCCTGAGGCTCATCCAGTCTCTTGAGTTTTTTTGTTTTTTTTTTCGAAAATTTGGCTTTAAGACTTAATTTCAAAGTCCTATTTTGCCAGCAAACTATGATGGTTTAAATGTTAAAGTCTTATTTTTGTTTTCCTAAAGAATTTTATAATCTGACTAAGTCCTTCTCTGTCCTGTCCCTTTAATTTTTCTGGTATACTGAGGGCCGACCCCTCGATATGTTTCTTCCTCTCATTGTTGAATCTCTTGCAGGACATCACCACGTGTAGAGGATCCTCGACCTCACCGCAGATCTCACAATTTGGTGTCGCCTTTATTTTCATCAGATTTAAAAATTTGCTGGTATTACCATGGCTAGTTCTTAATCTAATCAGGTTAGTCACCTCACTTCTCTTTAAAGCTATTCCAATCGAAACGAACCATGGTTTTAAAGGAATTTTTGGTAGGATTGAATAGTGATCCTTCCCCTTGCTCTGGGACTCCCAATCATATAATCCCTGCCATTCTTTCACAATTGTAGCACTCAAAAAGCGCAAGGTATCGATTTTAGGAATTTTAATATTAAGCCTTTTTGCTTTGGTAGTGTTTCGCGCAATTTGATCTGCAGTTTCATTTCCGCTAATACCTACATGTCCTGGTACCCACTGGAAATAATATTTATTGTTGGAAGAAGCAATTGAATTTAAAATGCTTAGTAGAATGTAATTGGTGATTGAGTGTCTGTGTACGTTTTGTAAGCATTGGCAGACGGAGGCCGAGTCTGTGAGGATAACAATATTACTATTTTTATAAGTGGAGTTACTATGTTCTGTGTCTCTTGAGTTATATTTGATTATATCAATGTTATATATGATATCATAACATTTTTTTTCATCCAAAAAGTGCTTGAGCGTGATCTAGGAGAAATCCTATATCGTTTAATAGCATCCGACTGATTCCTGCAGAACAGGTGCGGTAGTTAGGACTATATCTTGACAAACGCTTAACTTGGAATCCTCATACTAGACCGAAACGACAAGAAACAGCTCGCCGTATCAGGCTACTTCAATATTTACTAGACAAACGCTCTAAGCTCGATCGATTTCCTCTCGTATTCAATCCTTACAATCCAAAATCCTCAATGCTCCTTACTTCGTTACGAACAAAGTAATCCATGATGACATTAATGTCCCATTTGTTGCTTATTTGGCCCAAATCCGGTATCAATCTTTTCATGACAAAATTCATTTACTCTCAAACCTCGCAATCTCTTCAATTCCTGATAATCCTCCGAGGCGTCTGCAAAGATGGTCTCGTGACCTTTTAAGCTGAACTTTTTATTTGAGTACTACCACTGGGTAGTTTCTCTACTTGCCTTTGTCTCTGGACATGATTTATCTTTCATTATATTTACTTGATTTATTCTGTATATCGTTGTAAATTTCAATGACTAGATTTTAAAAAAAAAACCTAGGAGAAATCACTTCACTGCACAACTGTTGTCTAAGAAACAGTGCAGTCTTTTCCATGGAAATGAGTAATTTTAATTTAAAAGTATATCGGTATGATTTAAGATTAACAGAGGAATAAAAACAAACACGAATGTATATTTTTAGATTTAATAACCCAGAAAGATAAAAAAAATTATCCCCAACGAGCTAGTCATTTTCTATATGTTGCTCAACAAAAACTGGTAAAGTGGTATTTGACCTCGAGGTTCCGTATGCGAATTTTTTTTGTCGAAAAATTCCCGTTATTTATTTATGTTACTTATAATAACATTCTGACATTTCGTTTTATGTCTTCCTTATTTGATCTCAAAACGCGGATAGGCATCGAGCCGGTAAATAACAGTCAACCAGACCAACAAACCATTTTACTCTCAATATATAAATATTTGCTAAATATATTAGTTTAATTTTATAAAATATATCAATTAATAATAATATTTTAACGCTGAATTGAATTTCCAAACGTAAACGAATGTAACCTAGCCTTGATGGGCCAAGATCAAGGTCTCACAGTCCACGTTTCCAATGCCTGCTGTATCCGTTTATTTGTTTTGTTAATTATTATTTTTATTCTTATAATAATATATCAAAATTATTTTATTGGTAATTATACCGCACATTGTTACTTCGAGTTGAGTCATAACAAGTTTTAACAGTTTATTCGTTTCAATTTTAACATTTTCCAAAAATACAATTTATCAGTACCTTCTAGTGTATACTTCAGTAATCATTTCATCATGAAATGAACGTATCAACAAACTTCTATCATATATATTATATTTTTTTTTTTATTTGATTGTTAGATGTTATAATTTTTTTTATTTTAATTTTCTTTTCATGCTGATGACACATGTGTATTATCAGTCAACACCAATCCAGTTATTGCACCCCAAAGCCTCCAATCCCATATCACTGATCTTGAAGAATAGTGTCAAAACTGGACAATTAAAATAAATTCTCAAAAATCGCATCAAACCACTTTTACCTTACGTCGTTAACCAATGACTTCCTGTCCTACAGTATCCTTTAATAATATCCCTCTGGTGCCTGTAGAACAGATCCGATAGTTAGGGTTGCACCTTGACAAACGATTAACCTGGAATCCTCATACAAGACTGAAAAGACAAGAAACCGCACGACGTTTCAGGCTACTTCAACACTTACTAGACAAACGCTCTAAGCTCCCAATTAACTACAAAAGACTCATCTATATGACCATCATACGACCTATTTGGACTTACGGAGTAGAGCTTTGGGGCTCCACTAAGCCATCGAATTCCTCTCGTATCCAATCCTTACAGTCCAAAATCCTTCGTAAAATCCTCAATGCTCCTTATTTTGTTAAGAATAAACTCATCCATAACGACCTTAATGTCCCTTTTGTTGCTGATTTGGCCCGAACCCAGTATCTATCCTTTCATAACAAACTTCATTACCACTCAAACCCTCTATTTTCAAACCTAGCTTCCTCTTCAATTCCCGATAATCCTCCGAGGCGTCTGAAAAGAAGATGGCCACGTGACCTCCTTACTTGAACTTTGATTTGAGTACTACCAGTTGGTAGTTTCTCTACTTGTCATTATCATGTCATTATATATCACTTAGCCTATTTACTTATTGTATTATTGTAATACAGTTGTAGATATCAATAAATAAATTTTTAAAAAAAATGTCTTTTCAAATAAAATATTTTAAAAGATTAAAGCATCTAACAATAAAATGTAAAGAAATAAATTATAATAATATATAATGGCGTAAGTCAACAAGATCCAAAACTAAAAGTAATGTTTAATGAACATTCTCCCCGTGTATACATCGAAAATTGCGAGAAAACGGAGATATAGGATCAGTGAAAAGAAGGGATATGACTGACCGAGAAGCGAACCAGGATGGCTGTGATGGTTAAGCACCACGACGGATACGTGTGAGACCCGGGTTCGAGACCCAGTCCTAGTCATATCTTTTCTTTTCAAATAAAATATTTAAAAATATTCTATTAAATATATTACGAAATTTCAGTTGAAACTATTATTTCTTGGTGAAATAATTATCGAAATCTACTCATTACCCATAATTACATTCTCTTTTCTATACTAAAGCTCACGGTAAGTTTTATTTTTGGAAAATATTAAAAATGAAACGAATAAACGGTTAAAACTTGATGAAACTCAAATCAAAGCGGCAACCTACGGAACAGATACCATTTTATTTTTAATAATATTGCCCATTGTTGTCATAATAATATCTTTATATTTATTAACCGTACTTTATTCTACTTTTATATTACTTGATAATGTACTTTCATATTTACAAAGTTTACTATATTTAATTATTTTACTTTAACCCCCCCCCCTTCGTTTTGGCCAATTAGGGACCACGTTCTTTTTTCCAGTATTCTCTCATCTTTTCACCATGTTTCCTCTTTCATCACTTTTTGCCTTTTCTCTTATTGTACCCTGGAACCTCAAGTTTAACTCTATCTCTCTAAAGGCATCTCTCTATGCTGTAGCTTCTGCTTGTGTATTTGTATTAGTTGGGTATTTTCAAATCTTTTTTACTTTCTCGGATCCAGCTTGTAGTTAGTTGGTTTTCCCAGAGATACCTAAAGATCTGTTTTGGCAGCCTGCTGTCATCCATTCTGTATAAATGTCCAAACATCAGTCTTATTTTCCATATTTTTCGATATTATTTTTTCTATATTCCGGTACACCTCAACATTGCTTCGTAATTTCCAAGTTTCTGAGCTTCTTCCTTTAGAACCCAACATTTTCCTTAGCTTTAAACTTTATTAGAATATGTTATTTTTGTCACTTTGTCCACAAGACTGAATCTTTTTTTAAAAACAGTGAATTTTGATGAAATAAAAAAAAATGCAACATCTTGTTCATAGGCTTAAAAAACTGATCTATTCCTGAGTATGGGATTTTAAAATATACTGTAGTAGTCGTTGAGTAGCTGCTTTGAGGATCCCGGGTTCGAATCTCGCTGTTTGATTTTAAAGACCCCCCCAGGGTTCACTCAGCCCGTATAAAATGGATACCTTTGGGAGAAAAAACATGGCGGTTGGACGTTATCTATAACAAATTACCTCCCTGCACAACTTTTGTCCTAAAAACACTGATTCCAAGGCCCTTCATAGCTTGTACTGGTTTATTTATTTTTTTATACTCAAGCCGTTGCATGGATAGATCTAATGACCTAGATGCTTTGCGCGTTAAAAGATCATACCAATCAACCAACAAAGAAACTAATGTATGCGTAACAATTTATATTAATATCGTTTATTATCTTTTTGTGACAGGTTTTGACTGTACAAAACTAAAACCTTTTTATTTCTAATTTTAAAAATATCTTAATTTTTTCAAAATCAACTAAGGCGCCTGAAATTAATCTCTCAGATAAAATGAAATAATTAAATGTCCGATATATGTCAAACCAGACTAAATTAGGGTATCAAGATACCTCTATATGGCAAGCCCCCATTCTGCCATTTGGTTGGCACAAGGCAACTGAAAGAGAAAGTGGGTGGAATGTAGGTCTAACCTTTGCTCTTCTGGCACCTGGTCATCGGGATCTACTGGAAGGCTCCGCGATCTACGTGACTTCAGGATAAGCTTGCTTTTTTTCAGGGTTTTCATCTATTATTTTGGTAGTTTTAAGATGGTAATGGATTCCTCAACAGTTTCTGTCATAACTAGTTCATCTATAATTTAAAAATACGAGAAGAACCGATAATATATTCATAAAATGTTCATTTGGAACAATAATGGGACTATTAGAAGAAAGTATGAAGTTTATCTATTTTTAGTCCGGAAACTTTAGATGAAGAACTTCATTTCAACAGAGTTTGAGCTTGTAAATTTAAAATATTATAGGCTTGACGTAGAATGAAACTTTATAATACTATGAAATAAAACATAATCTTCGCACTTTGTAATAAATATGTATATCAATAAAATGGTATCTTCTCCAGAAGCAATTAATCTTGGAGTACCTCAAGATTATGCACGAGGATCCCTAACATTGGTCATCTAGCACTCCACGTGTGTTCTCAGTGAAGCGATTGTAGCTGCCTAAGTGGACAATATATGGATTTTAGCTTCTTGTGGCAACGCCGGTTATGTTTTTAAGAAAGCACAAAAGACTTATGCAGCCATTACAGAAAGCTTAAAGATGAATAGCATCTTTAGAACCCAAGAACGGATGCCATCGCGATGTGATTTCAGCTAAAGAGGAAACTGACAGAGTTACTATGGACAGGCACCTCACCTTCTCTATTCACGTTGGGGGGGGGGGGGGGGGGGCGTTAAGACTGAAGTTGGCCTACAGAATTTCTATAGCTCTCCCTGAGGCTAATATTGCAAATTTACAAGGCTATAATCATACCTATACTGCTCTATGCAGCGCGACTGCAAAGGCATCTCTGCAAATTCACGTTGAAAATTCTTCACAGTCCAAGATTCCGACCTTCAAAAGACACGCAGTATCATATGCGAGGAGCTCAAGCTACCCTCGGTACCAGAGTACATCAAATTCTTTGTCCTGTGAATTGAGCCGAAGAATTTGACCTGTGCTAATCCTCTGTTCAGAGACATTGTACCACCCCCCAAGCCTGGGATGTGACAATGCAGTGTCCCCTTGGCCGACGTACTCGCTGGAGGAAGAGGTCTGTACTCAGCATCCTTTTTAAATATATCTAAAAAGGCTTTAAACTTGGAAGAGTTTTGGATCCAGTACGTGATAGAGACTCGTCAACTGTTGGTATGTTTAAGTCAGTAAGCAGAGTTTTATTATTTACATACGAAGGTGCTTTTGATTGGAAAGTTTGTAGTCGGTTATTGCGAATCTGTTTAGCGGTGCTATGAATTTGTGATGAATATGTCCAAACTGGTGTTATCATATAAATGTCAATAAAATTCAACAATTAAAAATCTGAACACCAAAATTTGTTAAGAATTTATAAATTTTCTAAAATATTTAAAGTAATTTACTGAAAGGACTTTACTTTACTTGGAGCAGAGTCAAAAGACCATAGTACAAAAAATCATTTTTTTTATTATTCCTGTGGATACCCCCTGTTCAATAATTATTTGCATTACATTTTTAAATCGATTCATTCCATATTTTCCGTATAAATTCAACAAAACTGCTATATTTTACTCAAAGAAGTCAGGAACTGGGGCTTTGTGATTTGCCAATTTTTAAAAATATTTATGACCAAACTGATCGAGCTCGACAAGAGTAAACAAAAAGAACTTCCTTGATCTGTTGCTAAGCAACGCCAATAAAATATTGCATTATTAAAAACGTTTTATATTTAATAGATAGATATCAATTCCCGTTTATAATATAATTGTCTATTAGTGACAAATAAAATGATTAAATCTTTTATTATTTAAAATAATGATTTGATAAGTATAAAAATACGTAAGTAAATATATTACAGTCTTGTTTTTATTGCATTTTAACTAACAAAAATAAGTCTTTGGAAACGTTTTACTCCTTCGGAAGGGATGTTATACGTGGGTCTAGAGCCTTTACGATGACAGGTACTCGTTATAAATCCTAATAATAAAAATAATTAAACCCGAATAGGCAAAATTTAGAGCTTCCACAGTAGCATCGTCTGGTTAGCCATAGCAGCATAAAGTGACGTTAAATAAACCTGTACCACTACAACTCGTGGACGGGTCTGGGGTTCAGTACATGGTAGAGACTGTACTGTTTCAAGGACAACGGTTCTGCAAGGAGGTGACTTGTCCTAGATCACGCTCAACCGCCAGATCTCCCCTTATTTTGGGTACCCTATTTTTATAACATTTTATAGAGGCTGGGTGACCCCCAGGAGGGTCCTAGATTTCTTCCTTACTTATATATATATATATATATATATACTTTTTTTTTTAACATTACACACTTCCTTTTATTTCCAATTCAACACTGATCACTTTATAAAATCAAAAGATAGAGAAGAAGGAGAATGACGATTTTTATTTAAGGAAGAAATAGTTGGGGGTGCAGTCAAAGAAAACACCAAAATAAGCAAAACTTATTTATTATGTGCCGACGTTTCGGCCTACAATGTAGGCCATCTTCAGGGCTAAGAGAGAGAAACAAACAAAAATATATAAAAACGTAGCAGTAACAAGAATATATAAAGTGGTACAGGAGTGAAAATAAAAATAGTGACTAGATATGATGAAATAGTGAAAAGATAAAATAGTGAATAGATAAAAATTTTATCTTTTCACTATTTCATCATATCTAGTCACTATTTTTATTTTCACTCCTGTAACACTTTATATATTCTTGTTACTGCTACGTTTTTATATATTTTTGTTTGTTTCTCTCTCTTAGCCCTGAAGATGGCCTACATTGTAGGCCGAAACGTCGGCACATAATAAATAAGTTTTGCTTATTTTGGTGTTTTCTTTGACTGCACCCCCAACTATTTCTTCCTTAAATTAGAAGATACAGTCGACCAATTCTTCTCTAATCTGACGATTTTTATATTTAAATGTTTATTTAATTTTTTTGACACACGACTCAATGTTTAAGAGTATTCAAAACAAATATTTCTAGCCATAATATGAAAATTTAATTTAATTTAAAGCTAGAAATAGCTTGTGGAATGCATATTTTTCAAGCAAAACACTGACGGTTGCTCAATAGGGCAACATATTTTTAGTTGTATTTTAATATTATATACATAGTATATAGTTCTATGTATGTAGAAGACGTACACTAAACGCCTTTCATTTGAATGGTACTGATAGGGTTGCCATGGTAACAGCTGTGAGGGGGGAACCGGGGAGGTTATTCCTATTTCTGTATTGTTATTTAGTTTAAAGATAACAGTTTTGTAAATAGTGTTGAAAAGTTAGCTTTAAATATTGTTTCTTTTTTTTTTTCAGGTAAGACTGTTCAGTTAAATGAATTTGTAAATCAGTAACATGAAATTATTGTTATAATAAAAATAAATTTATGTGGAAGAAAGTGGTCCGGGTAGAGGTCAATGTATTTCTCTTAGAATTTGAGAAAAGTTTATTCAGTAGCCAACGTTTCGACCTACTTTGTAGGTCATCTTCAGGGCTATATGCATAATACTGACAATTGAGAATTAAAAAGTGGTACAAAAATATTTAAACAAAGTAAATACAAATAAACAAAAGTATGGTGAATACAGGCAATTGAAAATAAAAATGATAAAATTGCACAGCAAGGTAAATATAAAGGTTAAAATGTATGAGTGTATAGTATTAACAACGAAGTGACAGGAAGGTAATAAAATACATAATAAAGAATAAAATAATAATAAAACAGAAGGTGTTGAAGAATAAAGAGTAAGGTAATATATAATATATAAAGATAAAAAATAAAAATTTAATATTAAAGTGGGTGAATGTTGAAGTTAAAACACCTGGGTATCAGGTATCTTAGGGGTCAGGTATCAATTGTAAAATTAAAATTAAAAATAGAAAATGATAAGAAATACAACAAGAAATAAAAAAATTGTAAAATTATAAAAATCCAGAAATTTAAAAAAAAAATACAGTATATAAAAAATAAAGTAAGTAATAAATAAAGTGATAAAAAATACGTAGGCATAGGCAATAAAATAAATTGACATAGTGTAATAAAATTGACAATGTAAATAAGAAACAATGAGATGTAATGGAAGTCAGGGATACTGTTAACTGTCAATGGGGAACGAAGATGTTTACAAAATGTTCATGAACTTATGATTGATGTAGTAATAAGTGGTAAGAAATGGTGAGCAATGAGAGCATAGTTGATATTGAAAAAAAAAATTGTAAAAGTTGTAAAAGCAAGTTACAATAGATGGGCTATATTGGACTAAAATACATGTAAAAAGTAAAATTCATTTCAGTAAAAAATAAATTTACTTTGTTTTTTACAGAGAGAAACTCAATTTAGTTTTTATTTCGATAAAAACTAAATTCAGTATTTGAATCAATCAACATTATGACTATAAATATACAAAAATAAATTTGAATTTGGCGGGTAAATGTTACTTACGTAAGATGGAGTACACGTCTTCGGGACTCTGAGAACAGAAGTAGCGCCTTCCTAGTCGATTCAGTGACTGCCTCACCTTGAGAGCTTTCAGGAAATCTGGACGTCTCTCTCGGTTTTCTTCCTTTATATCTGTACGGGAGTAGGCGTCGTTCTGTCCAGGACGCAGCGGGGAGGATGGCAATCGGGTTATCCTCTAATTCCATTGAGGGGATGGCCGTCCAAGAGGAGGAGGTAGCAGGACACCCGGGTCGAGATTTGTTTTCGTCCTTCAAGGATATTAGTGAATCAACTGAGGGTGTTGGAGAAGGGGCTAAAGTTTACTTGAGACAAGATTTAACTATTCAAATGAAAAAAATTGATAGTAATTAAAATAATTAATAGGTATAGGGTTATGGGTTATGCAGAGACGAACAAACGTGTATATACATCTTACAATAACACTAAGTAAAATGAATATATTCCTTGATATTTAAAGAAAAAAATAGTCATTACGATCCTAAGAGAAAGTAAATACAAACTATAATAAAAAAATTGTGCCAAGGGGTGACCTGTGGTGTAGTGGTTAGCATAACAACCTACTAGCCCAAGATCGCGGGTTCGAAGCCCAGCAGGTCACCCTAGGATTTTTTCAAAGCACCTCCGACACAACCGTTGACTCAGAAACAGTACAGTATCTACCATGTTCTGAATCCAAGGGTAGTATTTTTTTTATACACTCATTATTTGGCATGGGCGCATATAGAATTAAAATGCTGATACAATCAATTCAAGCCCCTTCATGTTGAATATTGTTACGGGCGCGGGAATTTGCGATTCCTGGAAGAGAACAAAGCCCCCTTGTCGGCAGAGATGAAAGAGGCCTTTTCGCGAAACTTCGCGATCCGTCCCGTACGTTCTAGATCTGGCATTCTGTCTATTTAAACAGCATCTCGGCGCGAGTAGAGTTAGAGTATTAAAGCACACGGTACGGTTAATATCGGAAATAGTGATAAGACAGTGTAATAAGTCAGTGACAGTTTGTGAGTGTAATTGTGTGACAGTTTGTTATATTCTGAGATTCTTACGGTCGGTTGATTTAATTAGTGAACTGTAAGTGTTAATTAGTAATTAATTAGTTAAGTAGCGGTTGTAATTTTATGTGATTTGTACAATCTTATGTAAATAGTTAAGCTATTTAGTAATAATAACATCTTATATTATTGTAATTATTAAATAGAAGTTAGGCCTAGATTATAAATATCTAAAATATTGTTATTGTAAATTTCAGTTAATAATCTATTTGTTAGTAATTTCCTTGTTTAGTTTCTTTGTTAGTAATTGATAATAGTTTAATTGTATTCTTTTATCACTTTTGTAAATAAATATTAGTATCTTTAATTAAGGAATTGTTTAATTCATTTTAATACCCAGTAGCCCGTAACAATATGAACTACGGATTTCCTTGTTTGCCTGATAAATCATAAATTTATCATTAACATGAAATATATAGTTAACATTAAATATAATAATTAACATGACTATTACAAGACTCAATTGGAATTACGGATTAGAACTTTGAGGCTCAACTAAGACAACGAATGCCTCTCGTTTCTAATCCTCACGATCCAAAATTCTTAATGTTCTTTACTTAGTAACGAACAGTCGTCCATAATGACCTTAATGTCCCATTTGTCGCTGATTTGGCCCGAATCCGATATCAATCTTTTCATGACAAACTTCATTCCCACTCAAACCCACTAGTTTCAAACCTAGCAACTTCTTTAACACTAGATATACCAGCTGTCTACGTATACCTATTTGTACCAAACCAGTCAAAATGACAGGTGCATTAGAAATAAGGCTTATTGTGGTTTCCAGTCTATATTTACTCTTAAAAAGGATAAAAATAAATTTGAACAATATTAAGTATAATAGATAAATGGATTTATAGACATTGACAAATAACAAAACATTTAATTGTTTACCTAAATAAGCGTAACTTATTTATTATGTGCCGACGTTTCGGCCTACAATGTAGGCCATCTTCAGGGCGAATAAAACACGCTGCAGCGAGGCGAGCTCAGACCCAAGTCATCCCAATCCCAAGTCATGACTTGGGTCTGAGCTCGCCTCGCTGCAGCGTTTTATTCGCCCTGAAGATAGCCTACATTGTAGGCCGAAACGTCGGCACATAACAAATAAGCTACGCTTATTTAGGTGTTTTGATTGACTGCACCCCCAACTATTTCTTCCTTAAATTTAATTGTTTACAGTTTGTAGCTCACAATTTCTACATGTGTAGATTTTGCTGCGTGTACACTTTCCGCATAGATTTTTTTTGCATTTATTGCAAATATTTGTAGTTTTATTGTTATTGCAATATCCTATTCGCTTTAGTCTCAGCAGTTTGGGATAAATTTATTGAAAACAGTAAAAATTGCTTCAAACCGGGAGCTTATATTACCGTGGATGAGCAACTATTACCATCAAAGGCCAGATGCAGGTTTACTCAATATATGCCAAACAAACCTCAAAAATTTGGCATACAATTTTGGTTAACGTCCGATGTAGAGACGAAATATGTGGTAACTGGTTTTCCGTATTTAGGAAAAGACGAGACACGAAATGCATCAACCCCCCTAAGCGAATTTGTCGTGATGAAACTTCTTGAACCATATACCATGAAAGGTAGAACTGTAACAACTGATAATTATTTTACAAGTATTCCTTTAGCGTTAAAATAAAAGACGATAACGAAAGATACAAAAGACGCTTCTGTGCTATATGTACTGCAACGGTCTCATGATTCTCCCAAAATCATACATTTTTTCATAAAAACACAACCTGTCATTTTGACTGGTACTGGTATAAATGTCAATAACAAAAATTATATTTGTTACTAATGTATAAAAAATAACATTAACTTTATAAAACGTGTTCTCTAATTATAGCAACAAAAGTCATAAATTCATTTGTGAAAAAAAAATTTTATTTTGTAGGAATTTTGAATTGAAATTGCACGACTAGTCTAAATGACTGGTCTGGTAAATCTAGTGTTAATCCCCGATAATCCTCCGAGGCATCTGAAAAGAAGATGGCTTCATGACCTTTTAACTTCAACTTGTTATCTGAGTACTACCCCTGGATAGTTTCTCTACTTCCATTAAGTACCATTCATGCCATCGTATTTACTTGTATTGTTATAATACAGTTCTATATTTCAATAAATAAATTTCTTTTTTAAATATGCTGGGCAAAGTAAATAAATCTCACAAAATTAGCAATATCCCTATTCATTTTTGCGCAGTTTACAATTTTTTTTTTAATATTAATCTGACTAGACTAGATCACCTTCCTATTATATAATAGTCACCTAAAATTCAAGGCCCTTCCACAAATTCCGTCTCAGTTTCTAGGAAAAATATAGGTCGGACGTCTAGATTCGGGGAAAGGTTGTAATAATTATAGTTAATAGTAATATATTATAGTTGCCTGGGTTACAGGATTTCCGGAATCATGCGTAACTTTTGGCTGAACTTAATAATGTGTATCTGAAATTTTCTGTGATGATTTCAGCAATAAAGTGTTAAATTTTAAACGTTGTACAAATCCGTAGTTTTTTAGGAAGTGCGTGAAAAGAAGACGTTGACCGTTTGGACAGAAGAGAGGAAAGAAAAGAAACATACAAGAAAGAAGAAGATTTGAAAACTGAGGAAAAAGAAAAGAAGGAAAGAGTTGAAGAAATGTAGAAGTAGCTTAATCGGAAAAATAATTTATCTGTGAAAATTTCTTAATGACTATCATTTCTGCATATTTACTTTGCAAATGTTTACGTTAAGCGCATAACATTTATGGACGAAACGTTGCATTTCTTGTCTATATAGATAGTATTATAGATTCTATTTGGAATAGAAAACAAAATAAATAAAGTTGTTATTTTAAATTTATTGCTATAGAGTAATAGCAGTTGTCAGCAAACGGCAAGTTGTCAGTCTTTTCGACTTCCATTGTTGGCAAGACGACGGACGAGATAATCTCGATTAGAAAAATAAACCGAAAAGTTTCATAACAGATAAATTAATATTATTCTTGTTTAATATTAAATGATTAAACAACTGTAACAATAGTTATTCAACTTAGAGAGTGTACTGAGTCAAATGCCATTTAAATAATTAATTAAATACCGTAAATTTTGCAGATAAAGTGCCTTAATTATCTCGAGATAAAGCTGGTTGCTTGGGACATCGAGAGCCAGTGTCATACAACCTGCCATTTTGGGTAAGTTAAGTGTTTTTTACTTGTGTATTAGCCGGTCTGCAAGGACTGTTATCCGCCATTGTTTATAACCTGAACTTTGATAATTCAGATACTGATAACACCTACCTTCTTATTATATAAATGTTTTCCCAACACTTTAGAAGAAGTCATCTCCATTTCTACCCTTGTTAAAGTCCATTTGATGAACTTATTCACATAAATTTAACTTTGAAATCATTCCGAACTTCTGGAAATATTTCACAGCTTCTTCTTATAAATAACACTATTCCCAAAGTGTTATTCTGTTCATAACTGAGACAAAAACACCCAATTAATTTAATAGACGATAATTAAATTTTAAAACAATACCTCAGTAACAATTTAATATCACACATAAATAACCCAACTGAAACGATTGTAAGAAGAAGTTACACGAGATAAGGAGGTAAGTTTCATGCCGATCGGCTAATACACATGTACAATTAATTGATTTATTTTTATTATTCTTTGTACTTTTTGGGTGTTTAATAAGTGTATTATTTTGTTATATTATAATAGCTGTTTTTATTTAGCCTTACCTATGTGTTGTCCTGTAACCTTCGTTATGATTCAGTAGTTCCATTTGAACCTTTATGGTGGTGGGATGCTGTCCCTGGTTTGGGCCTTATTTGATTGTGAGGTTAGTATGTGCTCTATTTATTTTTAATATTCTTCTCTAGTCTTGATTTGGTGGAATATCGTCAGATATTTTTTGCTTTTTATTGTTGTAAAGACTCAAAGCTTTTTATTTAGAAATTTTCTACCTATGTCATAAATATATTTATCTTATGTATAAGAATCAGTAAATTTACTAGTATAATTTATTATCAGATATGTGATTCACCATTACTGAAAAAAACATGAATGGAATCAACACCACAGCACTTGAAGTTGTATTAAAAGCAAACAATAAAAACCTAGAAGTATCTAAAATACTTGAGATCACTGCAGAGCCGGCGATACCATCAAACCAAAACTTCCTATCCACAGTGAAGAGGTTGAGGGCCAAAGTGGTTCTCAAGAATGGTAGGGTTGCCAATCGAACGTTCATCCTCAAAGATTCCTATACTGAAGGAGAATCTTTCAAAAGCTTTATCAGAGAAAATAATGTCTTCAAAATAGAAACCCTGGTGAGTATTTTTTATTTTACTTTACAGAGATAGTTTTCTTCTATTCATGGCAAAAAAGATTGAATTAGCATTTATTTATAAATGTTCAAAATAAATTAATAAAAAATAAATCTGTTTCCTGAAATGCCTTTAAGAAATGAGAATAATCAATATTTTATGGCTTATTATCATAACAGTTTTTTTTTGCCTCAAATTTTATTTAATTTTTAATGTTTTAAAGATGCTATTTTAGAACAATGTTTATACCTGAACATATTTATATCTTTATGTAAATATTGTGTGTTTTTATAATGTAGCCCTTTTACAAGATATATATATGTATATGTATATATATATATATATATATATATATATATATATATATATATATACATTCATTAATTTTTGTACATATCTGTATGTTAATCTTAAGGGACCTGGTTCCAGAATAAAATTATTTTTATATTATATATTATATATATATATATATATATATATATATATATATATATATATATATATATATATATATATATATACTATAATGCCAGATTTTGTTTCCTAATTGCTATTGTCTGGTTTTAAAAGCTCTATTTATGAACTATACTTTTTTATTATTTATTTAAAAAAATAAGTTAAACTAGAAGGTAGAAGTATTAATTTTGTTGTTAAAATTAAAATTAAAATACATTGAGTATACTAACTCACTCATTCATACAATATTTAAAAACTTTCAAATCCCCTATGCTAATACTAATTAAGTTAATCTTCAATATAAAATACTAGCTTAGGCTCGCGGCTTCGCTCGCGTGGAATTTGGTCTGCCACATAAAGTTTCGTGAAAGATCATTTAAAATAAATAATTTAATTATTTTTTAAAATATAAGTTACTCGTATATCCAAACTTTCAGATGTCCAACTTCAACCTTTGAACCCCTATTTTATTAAAGGGGAAACCCTTGGGGAGCAATTATCCAAATTTCTTTCTTAAACTATGCAAAGAACCTATCAAAAAATTTCAAGATGCTAAGTTCCTGATTTGCCTTTAATTATGTACTACAGGGGGGCATATGACTTCGTGCTCCCACATAAATCTGTCCTTGCTGTAGCCTATGATATATAACCTATTTTACTCAATAATTGTTATCCATATTTGTCCAGTAGTTTTTGCGTAAAATAGAGACAAACATACAAACTTTCACATTTATAATATTAGTAAGATTAGTAGGATATCAAAACAAATAGTTTCACTCATGTCCTTTCTGTTATTTTAACAACTATTATGTGATTTCCCTTCATTTATGTCCTATAATGGATTGTCCACAGAACCTAACAAAACAGTCGGGGGAGGGGGGGGGGCACGTGCCCCCGTGTGCCCCCCCAACATCCGCGCTTGCTATAGCCTATGTGTTATTCTGATGTATAACCTATATTACTGTAAAGTTTCATCCAAATTCGTTCAGTAGTTTTTGTGTGAAAGAGAGACAAACATACAAACTTTCACATTTATAATATTAGTAAGATAATTAATTGTGTTATTTTCTTTCAGATGTATACCATCATATTAAAAGAACTTGAGAACCTAATGGAAGAATTTGGAGATGATGATAGCATATTATGGTGTAAGATGTTACACTACGAACCATACTCTTCACTTCTCTTGGAAGACCTTCAGGTAATCCCTGTATTTCTTGCTACAAAATGATCACCGCAAGTTGTATTATTAAACTACTTAATGTATTCCATAATTATTCCTTTAGAATAGAATAGAATAGAAAGCAAACATTATTCTGGGGCGAAATCCCTTTAGACTAACAAACATGAACAGAATAATAAGCATAATATATATCTGGCCTGGAGACTACATAATAATACAAATCATGAAGTATTTATAAAATGAAAAAAACATAAAAGAAATAAAAATGGATATGAAATAACTAAAATGTACGAATCTTGACAGATTTTAACCAATTGTAGGAAATAAATATATTAATAACAACAGTTTATGAATAAAATAAATGATTGGGACAGCATGCAATAAAGTCTTTACATAATCTATATGTTCTTTAGAAGGATAAACAAAAAACATGTAAGCAACGAAATCGATTATTCAATACTGAGTTATTTAATCAAATGATTGACCTCCTTAGATAGCACCTTTTTGGGAGGTCGTGAGATGTTGGAAAAGCAAGGATTTAAATAAATCCAATGAAGAAGCATGGCAGATAAAAGGAGGGGTTGAGTTCCACAGTTGGAAGTCCGGACGAGGAAGGAACGCTCTAATGCTTTGGTTCTGTGGAACGAGTGTAGTGATCGGAAAGGCGGGATCTTGTTTTGTGGTGCTGGACAGAGGATTTGAATTGGAGGAGACTGTAGATATTTGAAGTATGGAAAATTACTAAGGAAATATAGTCTATGAATGAGAGGAAAACTACATAATTAAAACCCAATGCCCTTCCAAAGCATTTTTTGGAACTTAAAACACAGTTTTTAGTAATCACTGTGTAATATTTTATTTTACATATTAAGGTGGAACAATAAAAATGGGTCATGAAAAGTTGAGTTAAACTGATGAAGAGTGAGTATAATTTGTAAATTGGGAGTTGCTCCACTGTTTGGCGGATATGCAATACTCTTCTAGTTTTATAATTTTTTAGAAATTGTTATACAATTTTTGTTGGCGTCTTCGAGAAATTTGCTGGCCCATTTTTTTTCGAATTGTTTTGTTAATATCATTGAATCTCCCTCAGGTCCTAAATACATATATGTTATTATAATTTTTATTTAAAATAAAGTGAAGAAAGATTTTATTTTTTTTTACTAGCGAACTCACCAAAACTAACAACCGCACTATAAAGAACTTTGTAGAATATAATAGAAAAGTAACTTTATTCTGGGACTAAGTCCCTTTAGAATAGCAAACATAAACAGAAATATAAACATAATATATATCTACACCAGAAGGCTAGATAATACAAATCACAAAGCGTACATAAAGTGACAGAAAGCAATAAAAAAAAATATAAACAAATAATAACAATAATAAGTAAATAAACTTTTATAATAATAAAATATAATACAAATTGTATACTCATAAATGAAAACAAAAGCTTTTTATCTTCTTTTAATTGATATCTAAATCGTTAATTTCACCACAGTGATTCGTATTTTAAATTGATTTTAGTAAAGTATATTCATGTAAATTAATATCTAGAAATGGTTACTGTATTTAATTTTTAATATGTTATAATCTACTAAGTTAATAAGTGATATTAATTATAATATAATATCTATAATAATCAATATTAATTTTATGAGATGAAAATGGTTGACTGGATGATCTTATGTAAAGGAGATGGTTGGGGGGTGCAGTCAATAAGAACACCGAATAAGTGAAGTACTTATATTATGTGCCGACGTTTCGACCTACAGTGTAGGTCATCTTCAGGGCTAACAGAGAAACAAACAGAACAAAAATGTAAAAACATCAAAGTTGTACAGTAACAATACTAGTGATAAATAATGTAGAAAAATACAAAGTGGCAGATATGAAAATAGAAGATAAAGAATATTAAAAAGGAGTCAGATTATAATAAAATAAAGATATAGACAGATTTAAAAATTACTGATAATGAAAAGGCATTAAACTAGTGGTAGATATAATAAAAATCAGATAAAGACAAATATAACAAAATTATTGAAATAGTGACAGATATAATTATAGAAAATGTGATAGAATATAATAAAATTAAGATAATGAAAATGAAAAATTGAAAATGAAATAATGAAAATTAAGAAAATGAAAATAATGGCAGATATAATAAAGTAAGACAGATTTAATAAAATTAAAGAAAATGAGCAGAAATGATAAATAATAAATAACGCATATAAAATAAAAAATAGAAAATAAATGTACAGAATGGATAGTACAGTACAATATAATAATATAAAGTAAAATCAAAAGGAGGAGTTAAACAAAAGAAACAAAAATGAGGATATTTACATATAAAGAAAGGTTGGAATATGAAGAATACAGAAAAACTAGTAAAATAAAGTTTTGTTCTGTTTGTTTCTCTGTTAGCCCTGAAGATGACCTACACTGTAGGTCGAAACGTCGGCACATAATATAAGTACTTCACTTATTCGGTGTTCTTATTGACTGCACCCCCCAACCATCTCCTTTACATAATATTAATTTTAATTTATATTAAACTAGGCTTAACAATATTAAGTCTAGTTTCAAGTGTTATCCTACTATAATAGCCCTGAAGAAGACCTGCAATGTAGGTCGAAATGTTGTCTTCCAAATAAAAGATTTTCCCTAAATAAGAAATTTTTTTTTACCTCCACCCAGAGCACTTTCTTCATCTTATTATTAATTTTAATGTGTCATATATCAATTGACCATCATATAGTTGAATTCATTCTTACAGGGATTAGGTTTTAAGGCACTAATTACTCCTTGTTACCTAGATTTGGAACACGCCTTCTTGGTATTGCACTACATAGGAAAATATCATGGAATGTGCAAAGTATTGGAAGAAAGAGGTATAATAACAATAACCAAAGATTGGTGCAAAGAATGGTTCGTCTTGTCCAATAGAAAAACATATCAGGTTTGGAAAGAATGTTTGACTCGTATCTCTGATATTATTCGTCAATTTTGGCCGGACAATTGGTAAGTACAGAAATATATAATACATAATATGATCTATGTATTCAAGGAGTCCCCATACTTTTATTATATAAGGAGAAGGGATATATTTATTAAATTTGGCTTGTGACAGGCACTAGTTATTTTTAAAAAAATGCAAGATATTGTTTATTGTACACATAATACAAAGTGTATTGTATACAAAACAATGTCCCTAGAAATAACAACAGTTGACTTCCTTGTATACTTATTAAACCATTCATCGATTGCTCAAAAACTGATCTTGAAATCTATTAAAAAGGGGGCAGTGTTAAGAGATTGAAGTAACGTAGGACATCAGTTAAATTTTATTCTTCTTCTTTCGCTACCTCTTTTGTACCATTTAGCGTAGAGGGGCCTCAATCCATTGGAGCCATTCTTCGTCCATGCGACAGACATGGCCGAACCATTTGAGCTGTCTTTTTTCAATGGAGGTCTTCAGTTCTGTTACCTGCAGCTGATCCCTTATGTTTCTATTCCGCACTCGGTCCCTCCTTGTTTTACCGACCATTCTGCGAAGGTACTTCATTTCAGCTCCTGTTGTCCGGCTGCTGTGCTTGTCAAGCATGACCTACATAATGCTGCATAATACAAATCACAAAGCGTATATAAAGTGACAGAAAGCAATAAAAAAAAATATAAACAAATAATAATAAGTAAATAAACTTTTATAATAATAAAATATAATACAAATTGTATACTCATAAATGAAAACAAAAGCTTTTTATCTTCTTTTAATCGATTTCTAAATCCTTAATTTCACCACAGTGATTCGTATTTTAAATTGATTTTAGCAAAGTATATTCATGTACATTAATATCTAGAAATGGTATTTTTTAATCTGTATTTAATTTTTAATATGTTATAATCTACTAAGTTAATAAGTGATATTAATTAAAATATAATATCTATAATAATAAATATTAATTTTAATTTATATTAAACTAGACTTAACAATATTAAGTCTAGTTTCAAGTGTGACCCCACTACAATAGCCCTGAAGAAGACCATTCTGCGAAGGTACTTCATTTCAGCTCCTGTTGTCCGGCTGATGTGCTTGTCAAGCATGACCCAACTTTCACTCCCATATGTAAGTATTGGGAGGTATATTGTTTTAAATATATGTAGTTTTGTTGCCTTCCCTACATTTTGGTGGCCAATTATGCTATTACAGATCTGGTAATATATCTGATTTGCTTTATTGGTTCTATTACTTACTTCTTGGTCTACTTTACTAGACCTGCTTGCTAATGATGGTTCCTAGGTAGGGAAAGTGGTCCACCACTTCGAGAACTTCACCGTTGCATTGCAAATGCACATCTTCCTGTTCCTGCCTAGATATAACAAGAACTTTGCTTTTGGCCATATTTATTGCCATTCCCTTATGTTGGAGCTCCTCTTTCCATTCCACAAGGGCTTGCTGCAGCTTCTCCTTAGAGTCCGCCAGAAGAACGATGTCATCAGCGTAGAGAAGGCTTTGGATGACGACAGGACGCATATTCCATCTACCGATTAGAGTTGGTGATATTCTCATCTTGCATATTTTATGGATCTCATCCATAAAAACTATGAATAGTAGGGGGCTGAGGCTATCACCCTGCCTAACTCCTTTATCCATGTGGAATGCATCGGTCTCTCTCCCATTGATCCAAACTACCCCTTTTGCATTTTTATAAATTGCTTTTATTGCATTGATAAGATTTAAATTATATATTGAATAATATCAGTTGGCCTTGTGTAATTATAAGGAAGAAAATGGTTAGGATGGAGGTCAAGAAAATTCTCTATTATAGGAGAACTTTTTATTGATAAGATAATAATTAATACTAAGACTGGAAAAAAAATTCCAATGAAAAGCCCTTAAATCTCCAAACTAAAACAGAAATTGAAAATATCTGTCCATATATATAACATGTGTCCATATATTATGTATATATTTTACCTTTCCCTTTTCGATATTAATAATTAATAACAATAAACTATATTTATTAGAGAATTTTCTTGACCTCTATCCGGATCATTTTGCTATGTTTTATATTCTTAAATATATTTTAAATATTCTAATTGATTTTGGGATGCCAGAGTAATCATTTAAGATAATTACTCAAATTATTAAGTTTTTTTTTAGGAACCATGTTGCTGAAGGATTAGAGAAATTATCATCAGAAGCAATAGAAAATAAAATTAACGAGACAAAATACTTACTTGATAAAAAGTTCCCATTCAAACTCCTCAATCACGGAGATTTAAAAATAAGCAATATAATGTTTAAATACGACTGGAGGCACAGACCTATTAGTTTAAGGTATGAATTTTATTTTTTTTTAACAATAATGCTCAAAGTGCTTGTTGCTAAAATAATAATAATTTTAATTATTAAGAATATTTTAATGCACTACACTTTTTTTTTTATTATCCTTTTTGCTTGGATTTTTAACATGTGTGTTTCCTATATTTTTTTGCTGTTATTATCAGCTGTTTTTATTTTACCTTTCCCAGCTGTTGCCCTTTGCTTGTACCAGAAGTTCCTTTTGCTTAAGTAATTAAGTAGTGGATTTGGTGCTGGTGGGATGTTGTCTCAGGGTGGTGTCTTTTTTTGACTGTGAGTTTGTTATGTGGTTCCATATACAGATCCTTAATTTAAAGTAGAACACGTCAATATTGTCTTACTTTCAATAAAATTTTAAAAATTCCTAAAGTAAAATTTTTTCCTATTACCAGGCGTGGTTACCAAAAGGATGCCATAGATATTTGGCCCTTCTTTTATGATGTCTTAAGTTGATTAACAAAATTTTAAATGCACTCGAACCCTGTTCATACGATTTTAGTAAATACAAGATAGTGATACCAAAATTATGACTGATATTGATGGTACAACATCTGTGATTTTAAGGAGTTCTACTTCTTTGTGTTCAGATACTTCTAAATAATCTATAATCGTATTCTAGTTTTAAAAAAGCATTTAAAGCTTGTCCGTTAACCTGCAATAAACTTTAAAAAATGTAGACTTTGCTTTTAGGATATTTAGGGGGAGTTGAATAGGAGCGGAGTGGATCAGTGGTAAAGTGCTAATTCGCTGTGCCGAAGATTCGAGGTCAATATCCATATTGTGGCATATTTTATTTAATCTGTTAACAGGTGGGTATGGATCTTTTATGATCTGGAACCCTCCTTGTGCTCACCCAGCCCCTACAAAGTGGTTACCCAAAATAAGGAAAAAACCTGGTGGTTAAGCCTGATCTAGGACAAATTACCACCCTGAATAATCGTTGTCCAAGAAACAGTACAGTCTCTACCCCATGCTGAACCCAAGAATCTTCATCATAAGTTCTAGTGTTTTTTTTGGTTCAGGTTGTTTGTGTTTTTGTTTTTTTTACAGGGAGTTGAAGATGATTGAAAAATTCACTCTAACCATGCCTTTCATTAAACATACTGAACTTTTGTAAAACTAGAAAATTTTAAATTTTATTTGACTTTGAATTTAACTTATGAACATCCTGATGAATTATTAAATTGTTATATTCTTTCTTATTTCATCTTAGCATCTATATTTTACTCATCTTTCTTTTTTTTCTACTCAGGTTCCTAGACTTCCAGTTGCCGACATATTCCAGCCCTTGCGTTGACCTAAGTTACTTCTTATACCGCGCCTTGGACCCTTCGACAAGAAGAAGTAACTTTGATCAACTCTTGAGCTGCTACCACGATTCCTTGGTTTCGACTCTACAGAAATATAACTATACCGGACTCCAACCCAGCCTCGAAGAGATATCCGTCGAAATGAAGCAGGTATCGCACCTTGGTCAACTGCTGTGCATTATCAACTATGTTCCAATAAGAGATCAACAAGATTCCGAATCAGAGACTGCTTCTGAGTTCACGATGCAGCAGATAATCGATATGTATAAGAAACCAGGAATTGAAACAGAACTGGGTCAAGATGTACAAGAATTATTTGAAAAACTTACTTAAAATATTAATTTTAATCATACCAAAAATTTTACTTTAAGTAATATATAGTAATAGTTGGAAAGCTATATTTTATTTATTTGAGTATAAATATTACCCATTAATATTTAAAATCTATGTAACAAAATGAATTCATGCTAACTTCTCTCTTAGGAAATATTTATGACTACTAACTTTTTGAAAAATTGTATACATTATATCAGACTACTTGGAAAAAAGATCTTCATTTGGTTTAGAAACAAACAACTTATCAACTCTACTTTACTGAGACCTTCATTATTCATTGTTTTTTTTGTATTTTGCTTATGTTTTACAATACTCATTTATGTTTTATCATGTTTAATGAAGTCTTTCATGTTTAATAACAACTATTAACTACAACTATTAATAAATGGCTTCAGATGTTTTTTATATCTATGCACATTACTACTATTCCTTATAATTTACAATGTGTAAAATATTTAATAGTTATTAATAGTTAAAAACTTAAATATTTGTTTAGTAGAATGGTATTTATTCAAAATAGTTTTCTTGGTTCTTATCCTCAAAAATTAGAATAATATAGAGACAAAATGGCACATAATTATCCAAATTATAATTGAAGTAAAAAGTATAATTAATTAATGATTAATACATATTTTGTGGTTATTAATATATTATTATTTATGTAAATGAGAAGTTTAAATTATTCCAAAATATTTCCGGCATAACAGGAAACTGTTTCAACGCATCATAAATGATAACTTCATAAGGAGTTGTTATCATTTTTGAATCTATAAATAGTTTACATGATTCATCGTGACTGGGGTCACACTTACAAGGGGCATACCTTTCTCCGCTTTTAATATTTAATTTTTTTAATAAATCTAAATGTTTTGCCAAATGTAGTTCAGTCTCTTTTAGTAAACTTAGACATGTGTAGAGCTCGAATACAGGAGGATAGTTATCCTTCAAAGATGTAAGAGCCCACCTCTTGATTATGTATCTCGTTATTATTTGTGCTGCGTTCTCCGTATCTATCAACTGGATGTCACCTGTAAAATCGTACGACAATAACATTCTGATTATTTGAGAGCATAACGTGAAATCGGGAAGGGTCAGGAGGTGTAAGGTGTAATATATGATGTAATATATAAGGTGTAATACTGAATGTATTTCTGAAGTTATAACTTAAAAGTAATAAATTTGATTAAAAAAAAATTCAGATGTTCAATTGTTAGTGCATTCAATGCAAACCATTGATCTCCCAGATTTTTTTATGAATTTTTGATTCTCAAATTTAGGAGATTACAAAACGCTATAATCTAGAGAATCAACCTGATTATTATAATTGGACTGATAGTGTCATAAAGATTAAAACGGGCAGTTGTTGGGCTTAGTAACAGATAAATTCGTTTAAAGTTAATAAGAAGAAACATAATATGGGATTTAGGGATTTGTTTATCCTTCTCCTCTATCAAATCTTCTTCTCCAAACCTAAAATCTCACATCAACCATTTACAGTCCCTGGCCATATTAATGTGACCACTGGATAGATTCGCTCTTGTTACATGTTTGCATTATCTGTTTGTATGCGTAATGATGTAAATCGAGTTTAAATATTAGTTGTATGGGTAAGTTAGTTATCTGATAATAATATGAAATTGAAAAAAATAGTTTCGAAAATAAATCTTTGTTTTTTTTTAATATTTTGTTGTGTCACCCTTTTTACACCCTATTTTACATATTGATGAAAAAAAACTATCAAAATAGTTAAAATATATGATACAAATAATAAATCAATAATAAACTTACCGAATCCGATCTGTATTTAATGAAAAAATAAACAATAAATCCACAAAAATTTCAAACACAAATTATGCATGCCGACACTTGTAAAACAAAATAGCTGTACTAAAACCAATTCTGCCATTACTAAAAAAAAATACTTTAAAAAACTTATAACAGTATTGCCATTATTTAAAACAGCAATTTATTAACACACGCGATAGTATATCAACAAAATTAGGAAAAAACAAAAATAAAATAATCTTTCTTGATGGTCACATTAATATGACTGTATGCTCTCTACGCAAACATTTAGCCCATCACTTAGAACAACAACATATTTTCTTCCTAAAATGCCGATCTACTCCATTTTCCTAATTTTATAGCCAATGCCCTCAATCACATTACCACATCTAAATCCCTAAATCCCACATTATGTTTCTTCTCATTAAAATTTAAAAAAACATCTGCTGAACCCTATAAAGTTAATAGGTATGATAAACATTCGATGTATAGACTGATGTACAAAAATACTGCATTAAAGGTGATTTAAAAAAAACCGGTACCACTACAACCCATGAACGGGTCTGGGTTTCAGTACATGGTAGATACTGAACTGTTTCGTCCACAACGGTTCTGCAAGGAAGTGACTTGTCCTAGATCACGCTCAACCGCCAGATTTTTTCCCCCTTATTTTGGGTACACTATTTTTATAAACTTTTAGAGAGGCTGGGTGAGCCCCAGGAGGGTTCTAGATCCCATATGATCCATCTCCGGCTGCAAACAAATTAAATAAGTCTTGCCTGCAGTGGGATTTGAACCAGGATTTCCTGCATGGCAACTCAGTGCTCTGCCACTGAGCCACTCAATTCCCTGAAGGTGATTTTAAAACTATAAAATCTATTGTAAATAATATTTTGAATAAAATTGAAAGAATTTGCTTAGTAGTTAGTAAATTGGGCTTAGTAGTTTGTTATGCTAACCACTAGACCACAGCTCCCCCAGTCAGTTATGGACCCATATTATTCTTAAAACAACCATTATTTTTATTAAAAGTCCATATTTTTAGGAAATTTATATAAAATATTTTTATTTAACACTTCTTACTTTCATTTATTGTTGAGGACCTTGAATCTTTTTTACTTTCTTCATAAAACGTCTGGTTTTCATTACTCATCAACGTTGAACTTTCAGTGAATTCTTCAATTGGATCACTATTTATCAAATCATTGACAAGCGAGTGAATGAATAAGTCAGTGTTGAGCGTCAAATTTTGATAAAATGTTATATTTTCTACTTTTCCAATACTGTCGGATCTGCAACAACATGACTGCTTTTGATCTAATATAAATACTTCAGTATGATTTAATAGAAGTAACTCGAGATCTTTTGTTAACGAAAGGCACGTGTAGAGTTGGAAAACTGATTTCCTGTCCTGAGGATTCTCTTCCGTTGGTGGGCTATTGATGAGCATCTTACCAAGGCTTTCTATTGCTTTTTTAATAACATCAACTGATATCGTATCTGGAAAAATAAATTAGATACAAAATTAATGGAAAAATACATCACTTATACTTATTTTTTACTTATCCACAATTTTAAGATATAAGAACTATATATTTCACATAGTTAATTATTAAATAGAAAATTAACAAGAAAGTTGATTTTCCTTCTTTTTTTTTTTATAATTATACAAGACTGAAAAGACAAGAAACTGCTCGACGTTTTCGCCTACTTCAACATTTACTGGACAAACGTTCTAAGCTCCCAATTAAATACAAAGGACTCATTTACATGACGGTTATCAGACCTATTTTGAGTTGAGCTTTGGGGCTCTACTAGACCATCTAATTCATCTTGTAACCAATCCTTACAATCCAAAATCCTTTGTAAAATCCACAATGCTCCTGATTATGTCACAAACAAACTCATCCATCATGATCTTAATATCCCATATGTTGCTGATTTGGCCCAAACTAGATACCTATCCTTCCATGACAAGCTCCATATACACTTGAATCCGCTAGTCTCTCAACTATACTATACCATATTATTCCTGATGAACCTCTGAGGCGTCTGAAAAGAAGATGGCCTCTCGTGACCATCTTCTATAGAACTTTATTGGAGTACTACCAATAGGTAGTTTCTCCACAAGTGTTTTTTGTTTTCATGTCATTTGTTCGTAATAGCAAAGTAATTTGTTGTAATATTATTACAGTTGTAAATATCAATGAATTAATCTAAAAAAACAAAATTCTTTTAGGGAAAGAACCCTGACGGGTAAAAAAAACAACAACTCATTTAAACCTCAAGAAAAACCAAACAATCTGGTAATGCTCTTTAAAGATTTTAAATCAATAAATAGTTTAGCCACCGTAGAATCAGTACTACACAATAAATAATTAACAATAGTAAATTAATTTGAGATCATCAAATTAAACAATAAATACCTGCTTTGGCATAGTGTATCAAGAAAAAAATAAGTAAGAAGCTAATTTTCTCCATGATGTGAAAACTAAGACTGACAAAAAAGAAATTTTAAAAACAAGTCATTATCACCTCATTAGTGAAGATAGCAATTAGATTGTTTTTATTCATTTCAAAATGCTTTCCGACTCTGTTTATTTTAGGTCTTGTATTTCTTAACTCATTTTAAAAAATATTCATAGGTCTTATTAAAACGAAAAAAAAAAAATGGTAATATGAATGTACCTGCCAGAAAAATTGGTTTACACAATATTAAAAAAATAACAAAAAATATTTTTAAAAATTATTCATCCTGGTCCATTTCAAATAATATCCATTATTAATAATTATTAAATTTTAGAATAAGTATATGTACTAAGTATGTCAAAAACTGAGAAAATAAAAACACACATTTAACTGATTGATATAATTAAATGTTTATTTTATAAACCATTAAATCATTATGAAAATATTCTGCTTGCAAGACATATATCCGCATAGCTAATTTTACAAGCCTTCTTTAATATGTATGTGACTGATACTAGTGCATCAGATATAATATGTTATATCTCTGTTAATTTTAACAAGAACATAACTCTATAATCATCTAAATTAAAAAAATAACATGAATGAATTCAATTATTAGTAGGATTCAACAAACAGATCTAAATAAATTGATCAGTGACCATTATCTATGAAAATAATTCAATTTTAAATAAAATATTGCTTCATTGAATGAAATAAATTTTTATATGATGTTTTTCAAGATTTTTGTAGTAATAAAAAAATTATTAACCAATACATGAAGCCTTGAGATGCAAATCAAATATGAAGTAAATAATGTATCACTTAAAATAACTTAATTTCTATTATTCACATTAGTTATTGTACATACAGTTCCATACTTTTCTGTAACATGTAACCTCTTTAAGTCCGTTATCATACTTTTTATATCTTTATTTTACTAGTTTTTCTTAATTCTTCATGTTCCAACCTTTTTTGTATATGTTAATATTCTCATTTTGTATCTATGGTTTACCTCCTCTTTTTTTGATTTTCCTTTATATTATTTTTACTTTACTATCCTTTCTGTACATTTATTTTCTGTATTTTATTTTATATGCGTTATTTATAATTTATAATTTCTGCTCATTTTCTTTAATTTTATTAAATCTGTCTTATTTTATTATATCTGTCATTATTTTCATTTTCTTTTCATTATCATTAATTTTGTTATATCTGTCTTTATCTTAATTTTATTATATCTGTCACTATTTTAATTTCTTTTCATTATCATTAATTTTTTTAAATCTGTCTATATCTTAATTTTATTATATTCTGTAATAAATATTGTAATAAATCAATTATAGTATAACCTTGTAGTATAAAATGGGGACTCAATACAAATACTGACAAAACCGAAGCTATAATTTTCACAAAACGGAGACCTATACTCCCCTCTACCATACTATTTAACAATATCTCAATACCTATATCAAACCATATTAAATATTTAGAAATTTCTCTAGACTGCAAACTACTATTCAACAATCATATCAATAATAAACTGAATAGCGCCCGCAGAATATTATATAAAATGTATCCATACTTTAACAAAAAGTCAAAATTATCTGAAAAAAATAAGAAAATATTATATAAGGGAGTCATAAGGCCCATGATAATTTACGCATGCCCAGTCTGTAGTTTAGCTAGCAAAACACACATTAACAAAATACAGATCTTCCAAAACAAATGTCTAAGAATCATAAAAAACTATCCAAGATATACTAAAATCACCACAATGCACAAAGAACTGGATATCCCAACAATACAAAAAATAATTCACCAACAAACCCTCAGATTCTTCACCTCATGCCAACTTTCAGACAACACACTCATACAAGAAATAGGAAACTATACAAAACCAACACCAAAATACAGACACAAACGAACAAAACTCATACTTATAAATAATATGCATGTCGTATTATGTTATACATAAATTTTGTCTTAAGTAAATCCTATGTACTCTCTTTTCTGTTGGTTTTTTTAAATTTTACCAACAACAAAAACATATTAATCAGTAACCGTTGTAATGTGAACTCATTTTCATTGTAAGGGATTATCCTACCAATGTTTTAAAATTTGTACATATTTTAAAATAAAATAAAACAAAATATTTAAAAAAAAAAAAAAAAACCTTGAGTATACTGGCATCTACGATTTTGTAAAATACAAAAGAAATAAGGACAAATAAGGGTATGTATAACTCCTGAGTACTGTTACACTATCAGTTCATGGAGTCACGACTAGTGATGTTTAGTGGAATTCATGATAATTAATTGTTTTGTATTCATGTAATATTTGTATTCCCTCTCTCCATTTCAACCATTTATGGGTTACAATTATACGACATTTACTATTTCGCCATTATTGTTCCCCTCTCTTTTCTTCTTTATCCTTCGAGTCATCTACTGAAACATTCTTATCTTCTCATTGGACAAATCTCCCTCCTCCACATCATTTCTTTGAAACATTTCTCTGCCCATCCTGATCCTACACT
This sequence comes from Arma custos, assembly GCA_037127475.1. Taxonomy (NCBI): domain Eukaryota; kingdom Metazoa; phylum Arthropoda; class Insecta; order Hemiptera; family Pentatomidae; genus Arma; species Arma custos. The sequence goes on along the minus strand of CM073760.1, from coordinate 132,975,847 downwards.
TTGCCGAGTCCTGATGGACAATCATTAACCAATGAACTTTTGTTTTAAATGTGAGAATTTTCTTCACAAGCCTTTCTGATCCCAACATTTGATACAAGGCTTTCTGGCAGACAATTTTTGAAGCCAAGGTTAATTTACTTTTGAAAGAGATATTTTCCCATTGCTTTCATGGTCATAACTCACATCCGAAAAAGAAACGATTTTGAGTTGTGTCACTTTTTAGGAATACTTCTGTGATATGTTTTAAAGTAAATTTTGCATATAAATTCGAAAGCGATTAAATGTCCTAAAAACAAATAAATTGCTTTAGTTTGAAAATATTTTCAGTGCGTGAATTGATAATGCGATCGCGATCGTATTCTGGTGTATCCTTCCCCATGGTATGTAAATGAAAATTACTGATAAGTTTTAGTTTTTTGTTTTATAAGATAAACTAATAGATGTTTATAACAAGAGAGAAACCTAAATTCAATCAACTATTAAAAAATAATTAAAGTTCAGCAACTGCTGATGTCGTTATTCCGAATCTTTTTTAACCTTATTTGAATCTACCTCTATGTTTCCAACACTTTGTTGATAACCTTCTGTTTTATATTTCAAAATAGATGTGTCAGATATTTCATTTTGTTGGAGTATGAAAACAAGTGTACGTAATGAAAGGTGATTATGAAAGATAAGAAAGGCTGATTATATTTTCCTTAAATTTTATATTGTTATAAAAAAAGAAAAGGTTTGTTCTTGAAGGTTTAATATCAGCACACGTCTGTAGAAATATCACGTATTTCTTGGTGTCAGTACATTGTTTTTTGTTGAAATTACTGATGCATTTATTGGTTTAAAAGTTAGATTAAATTAAAATCATTACAAGCCGAAATATGAAAATGCTCTTACACTATTGTGTTATAAAGTTGTTTTTGCTAATTTATTCAGTTGAGGGATTAAAAATTAGTACTGGAAAGAGTTTGTGTTATTTGCTATTGTTTATTCATTTAACATCACTTTATGCTGCTATGGCTAATCAGGCAATGCTGCAGTGAGAGTCCTAAATTTTGCCTACCCATTTATAATCAAGATCTTTAATGAGAGATGGTTCTTATCGATACATTTTGATTTGTATAATTTTTTTATATGTGAATTAAAAATTGGCATAAGTGATCCGATGTGTCGTATAGCTTTTCTAGACAGAACAAGACTGTTTTGTATGCTTGAATTATTTTTTTATTAAAATGTGAGTAAATTTTTTTTCTTTGTTCAGTGAATCTGAGGGCATTGTTCATGTGTTAACTAAAGTACAGAATTGATTTAGGACATGAGATAAGAGAACTTTAATCAATTTTGACATTATACAATACTGAAAAAATATACTGTTATTATTATCTATAAATATTTTTTTCAGTCATGGTAATGGACTATTCACTCGGCTTGGTCACTGGGGTTGCTTTGGGTGTGGCAGCTGCTTTTTTCACAAAACGCCTACCTGCATGCAGTCCTGCTATTGTTAGCAACAAGGCGGGTTCTGGCAACCTGAAGATGGTTCTCGTAGTTAGGACTGACTTGGGAATGAGAAAAGGTAAAATAGCTGCACAATGTGCTCATGCCGTCATCGGTTGCTACAAATCTGCTTCTACTTCTTGCCCTAATATATTGAATCAATGGGAAGAATCCGGTCAAGCCAAAGTGAGTTAATCAACCAATCAGATTCCTCTGTTCATTCTGTCTTCTTTCGTATTAAAGTTTAACTGTCATAGATTGTACTGCAGTTGGATGAGAAGGGGGAAGAAGCTCTTATAGCGCTGAGAAACAAAGCTAAGGAAGCTAATCTCGTTGCTAATGTTATCCGAGACGCAGGTAGGACCCAAGTCGCCAAGTTTTCGGCTACAGTCTTGGGAATTGGACCTGGCCCTGCTGAAACGATAGATCCTCTTGTCAAGCATTTGAAGCTATTATAAACATAGAATATTATTATTTGTTTATATGTATTTAATTATTAAAATAAAGATATTAATTATTGTCAGTTAACATTACTACGTTTTAAGCTCAATTATTATTACACTATTTTTCAAGATGAATGATAGGTGTTACATTTAATTACTATTTTAGATCAGAATAGAACATCTCTCCATCATGACTTTATTGTGATTCTGTTCATCTTTATATGAAAAAATGACAAATGTTATTATACAGATAGTCTTGTTCTTTAGTTGTTATACTCTAATGCTATCTATTATGGGATGGGAAAACTTTTTCAAAGTATTTTCTTTGGCACAGTGCCTAGGTGGTAGAGTGTCGGTTTGCTGCTTTACAGTCAGCTAGAACATTTTTGCATTATTGTAATTACTGTATTTATGTGTAATGATCAGCTTTAAAATGCTACCACATTCATGTTTGTAGGAAATATTTAATGAAAAAGTCCCCTAAATAATTCATTAATTTGGAATATAATTTAAGTTTCAAAAGTTCAGTATTTTGTCTAAGGGAGTTATTGTCATCTCTGTGCTTTTGAACATTAAGACAAACAACAAAAGTATTTTACACTTCAAGAACCTCTTTGGCTAATTTTATTGATTTATGAGCAATCACCAACTTCCTCCTTTTCTACCACATTAAATTAAACACCCAATAGAGATGCTCCTAATAATTTTAATGGCTAAAATTAACATTTTCTCAATTACGGTTCTTGGAAATGTTAACCTTTATAACTATTAAACAAGAGAGGGGAAATGATAAGAGCTATAGATAAGAAAATGGCGGCACGCTTTCTAAAACTCTCCCCCGACAAGATCCGCTTTCCTTCGACCTATAACCTTCTTGCAGTCAGGTTTTAGAAAGGTTGCAAAGATAGCCAAGTATCTGCATTATAATTGGGGCGACCTCTATTTCGTAAATTGGTATTCTGAAGTAGGAACTTAAGACCGGACTTATTTGCTACAACTAATCTCAGTGCAAGCAGTTCCTGAGTAAAGCGAAGGGATCTTGCCCATTATGTTGTACTTTAGTAGTTTTAGATGGTCTATCGTGTAAAAAATTAAGGCTAACATTCGTTTTAGCGTACCCTCGTGAGGTGGCAACCATATATATCAATCGAAAGCTCTTTCGATTTGTAGTCGAATGACATAACTCCCAGCGTCCGCAAAGGTCAAATAAAAAAGCTACGCGTCCGTTAAGTTAGATTAGGTTGTTTTTTTGGTAATTAGATGGTTAGGTGGTTAGGGGTGGTGGTTACATAGGGTATCTAGCGTTTTGAACGTTTTAATAATAAGAAACTTTTATTTGACCTTTGTGGACGCGTAGCTTTTTTATTTGACCTTTGCGGACGCTGGGAGTTACGCCCTTCGACTGCAAATCGAAAGAGCTTTCGATTGAGATATGTGGTTAGGTGTTTTTTTATGGTTTCGTTAGGGGTGGTTAGGTGGTTTGGTTAGGGGTGGTTATGGTTTGGTTAGGTTAGATTACGTTAGGTTTTTTTGGTGGTTAGATGGTTAGGGGTGGTTTGGTGGTTAGGGTTGGTTAGGTGTTTTTTAAAATGATTTTTCATGGTTTGGTTGGGTTAGGTTAGATTAGGTTAATTTATTAAGGTGATTAGATGGGTAGGGGTGGTTACATAGGGTATCTAGCGGTTTGAACGTTTTTAAGAAACTTTTATATTTGACCTTTGCGGACGCGTAGCTTTTTTATATGATCTTTGCGGACGCTGGGAGTTATGTCATTCGACTACAAATCGAAAGAGCTTTCGATTGAGATATATGGTTAGATCTTTTTTAGCGTTTTTTTTATGGTTTGGTTAGGGGTGGTTAGGTGGTTTTTTGGTGGTTTGGTTAGGGGTGGTTATGGTCATGGTTTGAAGAGGTTAGGTTGGGGTGGTTTGGTGGTTAGGGTTGGTTAGGTGTTTTTTAAAATGATTTTTCATGGTTTGGTTGGGTTAGGTTAGATTAGGTTAATTTATTAAGGTGATTAGATGGGTAGGGGTGGTTACATAGGGTATCTAGCGGTTTGAACGTTTTTAAGAAACTTTTATATTTGACCTTTGCGGACGCGTAGCTTTTTTATTTGACCTTTGCGGACGCTGGGAGTTATGCCCTTCGACTGCAAATCGAAAGAGCTTTCGATTGAGATATATGGTTAGGTGTTTTTTTTATGGTTTCGTTAGGGGTGGTTAGGTTGTTTTTTTGGTGGTTTGGTTAGGGGTGGTTATGGTCATGGTTTGATAAGGTTAAGTTAGATTACGTTAGGTTTTTTTGGTGGTTAGGGTTGGTTAGGTGTTTTTTTTAAATGATTTTTCATGGTTTGGTTGGGTTAGGTTAGATTAGTTTAATTTATTAAGGTGATTAGATGGGTAGGGGTGGTTACATACGGTATCTAGCGGTTTGAACGTTTTTAAGAAACTTTTTTATTTGACCTTTGCGGACGCTGGGAGTTATGTCATTCGACTACAAATCGAAAGAGCTTTCGGTTGATATATATGGCTGCCACCTCGCGAGGGTACGCTAAAACGAACTTTTACCAAAATTAAAAATTCTAGTATCAAAATATGTAATAAATAATAATAAAAACCTCAGCATATCCGAAGGCTCGATGCCGACATAACCAATCGCTGCTTACAATTTACCACACTAATTCAAATTCTTTAGATTATTCTCAACCCAATCTTCCCATCTACGCCTCGGTCTACCCCTCAGACGTTTACTTTTCATATCTTCACTTATGAGCGTTTTAGAATTTCATTAGTTTCAGTCATTTCCGAACGCTTTAAAGTACGGATTGCGATCCATATGGATTGCGCGCGCTGAGCTCTTACCATAGCTGTGGGCTGAATACTTTTCGCTCGTGCCAGCTTTATTGATTGATTACGTTCAATGGTTAACTAATAAATTATTATCGATTATCTTTTACACCTGTTTGTATAATGATAGATTACTTTCAAGCAACAAACGTCCATTTAAAGGAGTGAATACATATAATGTTTAAACATAAAAATAAGAAAAAAAAATCTACTGTCCATAGAGGTTCATCTCAACCTTCACGATGATATTACTTAAATTACATTAACCGGTTAAAGTTATCTACAACGTATGAAAAGAAGATGGTCTCGTGACCTTCTAAGTTGAATTTGTTATTTGAGTACTACCACTAAGTATTTGAGTAAGAGAAACTATTTATCTTTTTTTTACCCATGCCATCATTTTTACTTCTTGTATTGTTATAATACAGATGTAAATTAAAAAATAAAATAATGATCTCAATGAAATATTACCCATTTTGTATTTCTTTTATTAGCATTTCTTTGGGACCCAGAAGCTAAGCCACGCTTCCTCGAGCCTAGTTGCGGGTCGGTAACTCCCGTTCCAACGAGTCCTCCCCTTCTCCAGGATTATCCTGACGATCCTCCGGGATCTCCAGGATACGATCCTTTCACCGCGGCGGCGGGTACTAACGGAGCTTTCGATAAAGCTGATGGCTCATCCGACTTCCGTTACTTCTCCAGCCTCGCTCCTGCCGGGGTCCGTTACTCCATTAGTCTTGTCCTTTTTAATGCTTTACGGGATTTTTATGCGTGGTTTTATGACCTATGTAATTACATCATTTTGCATTGAATAGTTTAAAGTTTTTATATTAGGAATTAATTCATTATAAAAAAAGGGTAGATTAATGCGGAGCAATGTCCTATAACGAGCAACTCAGAAGGAATTTTCTTCATTATATAAATTTTCATAAATTCTACATTTTTATTACTTGCCAAGTAACTGTATGTCTAACGGCGGATCAATCCTGATTTTACAAAGTAGACAACTGTTAATGAACATATAATGGACAAGAAACATAATATAAATCTAGACAAAAGCCTACACAAAACACATCATAAGCTATTTACAAATGTTCCCAAAAAGTAAATACAAAAAAAGGACATTTCGTGGCAATATACTAAGCAACTAAAGAGAATAAACAAATATATAACTGCGAATAATACCATTGCTTATAAGAAAGTTTCAAGAAAAAAGATTAGTGTTATACATATATCGTGCTTAAAGAAGGTTTAGAGGTGAATTGGCGTAAAGGAACGGTCCGTAACACTTTTCTTGATAATGTATCTGTGGAGATACATCAGCATTTTTTTTAGTTTTTTTTTTCTAGACATCCTTGGGCCATAAGGGTTAAGTGGTATGAATATTATTTTGATAAAAAAAAAAAAATAGCACATTACACATGATCTAGTGGTTGTTAGGGGCAACCAACGTTTCACTATTTCACATGTAGCACTTGTTTTTAGTCTAGTCTTGATCGATCAGTCACATGCTCTTTTGTTTACCCCAGCTATCCAGCTTAATTTTAGCGAATCAAGTTCTTGACCAGTTTTCTACTTTTCGTGATTCCGTTCTATTTATGTTTTTTATAATTAATGCTCGTTTCACCTGCAAATAAGTGTGAATTCCCCTGGAGGATTTCTAAATCATAGAAATCCACCTGGAAGGACTTTACCAGCTTCTTTTGGTCTTTGAGCGCGCTCAAGGAGCCGAGGTTTTATCAACAAGCTGCTCGGCCTGCGTCTTGGGTAAGTAACTTTTATTTCTATGTTTTAGATTTCTTCATATTATTTCTCTATTGTTGCGAGCGCTTTTCAAATTACTACATACAGTCCACACCCAGAGCGAGATTTAATTCAGACGAAATCTACGCTGCCTTTTAAGAAATTTATATCGAACTTACGAGCTTGTCTCAACAAATATTAATAAATGACTAATGAATAATTAATAAAAAATAATAAATGACAGATTTAATAAAAGTATGCGAGTAGTATTTTGCACCCAGGACTTGCGGCACGGCAACTCAGCGCTCTACCACTGAGCCAGTCCGGTCCATTACCATGGCAACTCAGCGCTCTACCACTGAGCCACTCCGGTCCATTACCATGGCAACTCATAACACAAAATAAACTATTTTGTTATTAAAATAAAACTTATTTTTTAATTGTGCCGAAGTTTCAGCCTTCAGTGCGAATGTGAGTGCCTGTTCGTGGTGACTCGTCAAACACTGTCAAATATTTTATTGCGATACATATTTAAGTGGAAAACCTAACCACCCCTAACCGTAGGATAATGTCTTTCATAAACTAAATTAGAGGTGAGTATTTATCAACCAGCGATAATAATCAACGCGCCAAGAATCAGCGAAACTTCCTTTTTAACCAGGCTCAAGGAGGAAGAAGAAGAAGGTTATCCGGGGGTAGGACAACTCGAAGCAAAAAGGAACTTGGAGGAAGTAAAAGAAGAAGAAAATACTCAGCTATGAAATAGGCAAGAATTCCAAAACCACCCTTGAGGTTTCTGCCTGTGGTTTCGTTAGCCATTTTTTATAGTGGATGGTTCGCCGCACTGAATCCAGTAGCAGGAATGGCTGCCTGCTAATGCAATCAGTGTAGCCCTATGAAACCACCTGGACCTTCAGTCCCTCTCACGTCACCGATCCGTCGTCCTCGTTTGTTACAATATTATTATTATAGTTCGCTTCACTGAATGCAATAACAGTCGTCGCCAACTGTTAATACCGTCAATGATTTCTAATGGAAGGACTGTACTTTGTCATTTGATCGTTTAAATATCATTCTTAGTATCTTAGTTTCCCACCTACCGATCTCACTGTCAGCTTAATGTGATATAAGAATTCGTAGATCGACGAAAGGCTATTTATCCAAAGCATTGAAGCACATATAAATAACCTAAAACATACGATATAATTGACACTTAAGATTGAAAGAGGGGTCAAGGAGTTTTGTGGGGTAGAACCTCTTCTAGGGTAGACCTGGAAAATGGTCCTCACTCTGGGTGGCGCTTCTTCTGATTTCTTTGTCTTCCTCTAGGCCGATTTCCTCTCTGTCTTTACTTTTTTGAAGGGGGCGTCATCTTCAGAGTCCGGTAGAGGTGCATTTAAGCCCAGCATGATCACTGCTCCTCCACTTCCTAATACACCAATCTCCTATCATACAGTATCTGTAGCACTAGACACTACACACTAAACACTGTGCACAATTAAATACAGTTTTTTCATACAGTCATTTCCAACTCTTATCAGAGCAACAACACTGCCCTGTTGTCAGCTGACGTTGTATCCAATGATGATATTGATTTGATGTTGTATCCAATTGATAAGAATTACCCCAACAGTTTATTACTCTAAAATAAGTTTTCTTCTAATATTTTCTTCAAATAATTGAATAAACTCTATGTGTACAAGGCGGCTTCTCAACGAATTTTGAATAACAAATGTTAGGAATATTGATTCTGTCACCTAGATCCGTCTAATTCTTCAAACGCCGAATATTAATATTATATTAAAGGTCGCCCTCTTGACACCAAAATAAGTTTTCTTCTATAACTTTCTAAGATGTATTCCAAAATCTGAGTCGATTGATCGCTCCAAGAGGAACAATACGGTTTTCGTTAAAATGCAAACAACCAAGACCTGATTTTTGCAATGAGACAGGTTTTTGAAAAAGTCCATGAACTTCCGGCATTACCTGGAGGGACTTCATTGCACGATTCGGACGGACCACAAGCCGCTGGAATATGCTTTTCGACATCCTTTTCTCAGGCCGATGCTTCTAAACCAGATGACAAGTTTCTAGAAGGTTCTTCCTCAAAGAAACCAAATTACGAACGCTCTCCACTAAATCTATCCCCACCTAAAAAATGGGTAAATACTACCTAGAAATCTCATCAACAACTGTAAGTAACAAATTTCAAATATTAAAATAAATCAATCTTCAATCAATAAAATAAATCAAGCAGTAATAATCCTACGCAGCAATGGCGCACAGTGGAACTAGCGCGAGGGAGGACTGGACATTCATTAATATCTCCGCTTCTGGTTCTCCTGAAATAAGGCTATTGCTACGGTTTTAAAGCTTTTTGAATGGGCTATTTAATTATATGATGAACAGGATCAGATCTTTCAGGGGAAACATGTAAAAATTCTCGATTTGATATTTCGACATTAGATAATTTATTATCTATCATTGTACCATTTATTGTACCTATATACTACGAGAATAGGTACAATACAGTATTCTATGGAAAGACAGATACATAGGTATTAAATGAAGTTATACAAAGGAAAAAGTAGCAAACCAAAAAATTTAATTATTAAACAAAATTAATATAATAATTGATAATTACTTTTGTTAGTTAATATAGTAGGTATAATTGATACATCAAAATTATAATAAATGTAAGCGCCTATATAAAATTGTTTTATTTAAATAACGATCAGAATTAAACCAAAATTAATAACTTAATTTTAATTGCAATTTCTTTTTCTATATTCTAAGTAACAATAATAAGTGATTGTGCTTCTGGTAATAAATCACATTTATGTTTATTATTTTCGGTCTAAGAGTCTAAATTAAAGGATTCGAATTTATTAACAATTTATTTAAAACATCTCTATTGTTTGATTGCCTCGATGATTTTCTTGTATGAAAAACTCTGAAATTTCGGAATAACTTGTGATTTGCTTCTTGAGCATCTTCTGACAATTGTCCAATAGGTACTAGCATTTTTGGCTATCAGCGTTCCGTGCACGAGCAGCTTGTGGCATATAATACCAGTCATATAGAGACAAATATAATCGTGCTGTCTCTTTCGTGTAGGCTTCAAAGTTATCAAGGTTTGTAATTGACCCAGACGAAATAACTTGTAATATTATTGCAAAGCGTTTAATTAGATTTTTGTCAACCCTTCTTATAGCTGATGAAGTTTCTGGGGAGGAAAAAAATTTCCGTGCAGTATTTCCATCCATCCATCATTGCTTGAACCAAAACCTTGTCTTTCGTGATCTACACAAAGTCCTAACTGAATTTTAAAATCATGTTGAGCTTGATTTTTTTTCCTTGCAAGTACCTCCTTTTGCTCTGTTGTTTCTGCACTCCAGGTCTTGAAATCTAGTCGGTAAGAGATGTGAATTAAACACTCAAAACATCTTATCAAACAATGCAAAGGGGACAGACCAGATGAGTAATACTCGTCATTAACTATTTCCTTGTTTGTAATAATTTTGAAATTGTTCATTTCTTTAGGTGTTGCATTGCACAAGAAACACTTCATAGCTGAAGAAGTTTCAGTTAAAATATTACATATTTTGCCATCAACCATAGTTAATAACATTCTGTAGTTGATTGTCATTTATATAGGGAAGTAAATTATCAATTTGTGTCTTAAAAGACGTTACAGTTTCATCCGTTTCTCTCGTATAAATAAAAGAAATAGGCCTACAAAATCGAGTCGATGACGGACATTCATTTTGCCAGACTATTTGATTACTCTCAGAATTTATCAAACTAATCGGTACTAAACAGGCGAAAACTTGCATAAAGTAGACGCCAATATCAACAGAAATTATTTTAAATTAATTCTCAAGGCCCAGAAAAAATCATTTTCTCGGAAAATAGCACCGAAGAAGAATAGAAATCGACTAATGGAAAAAAAAACTTCAAACATTCTAGTTATTTACTGTGAAGGTAGTTTTTCGGGCGATTTTAAGCGATTTGCGCAATTGATTTTTTTAGTTTTATCCTCCAATTTTCACCGAAAAATCCCAAAAGTTTGAAATGATCCCAGGTTTTATTTGCCTAAAATATCTTATTATGGGTGAGTTGTTTTCCAGTAGGTGCACGATTAATTTAAGGCATTACCTCAAACAGTGGATTGCTTTAAAAATATGAGAGTTTTTATAAAATTTATATTTCAATTCAGATTTTTTCATTTGATTTGAATTCACAATTAATTTATCTATAAATTTCGTTGAGAAGAAGTATAGAGTATAATTTAAGATCAAAATAAAGGACAAATTTAGTTATTAGAGAATTGTCCAATGTCCAACAAATGCGTTGATTCGTTCCACTGTGTGCCGTTAAGCTTGTCACAGTGATAATACCGCCAATTTTTTTATATAATGCAAATAATTATCAAGCATTGTTAAATGACCTAAATGCTCTATGTTTAAACCCTTTCACTACGAAATTAGACGGCAAAGACATAAAAATTCTATTTCACTCCCGTTATAAATGTAAGCAATTATTGAATTATATTTTCAATTTTAGCTTATTTTTTTGCTGGCTTTTATAGATTTTATTTTAGTCATTTTTTGGACTTATAATTTTATACAGTCAGATTCATAAATATTCGTACACTATTATTATTTTTATTTTCTTTCATTTAAATGTTTATTTAATATTAATGTATGTAAAACCCATTCATAGCTGTAGAGTGGAATAAATAAGTTTTCATAATAAGTACGAATTTAAGAACAATACGTACTAATTTATGATAAGGTGCACTCATAACTAACAGTCAAAAGTATTCGTACACTGGACTTTAATCCCTTGCTTTGCCCCCTCCCCTCCCCCCCTGCTTATGATAGGTGGTTTGAGGATCACCTCTAATCAGTCCTTGCCTAGACATCTTTGCAAAGGTGTATAATTAAAAAGTGCGGTTTATTTTTTTCAAATAAAAAATGGGAAGGAAATCAAAAGAAACGACCAAAGAGGTAAGAAAAAATATTGTGCGTTTACATAATGAATGTAGATCGCTTAGAAATATCGCCAAAAGTGTGAATAGACCTCACTCACAGTCAATTATCGACAGGTATGGATTGAGAAAAAGTTTTATGTCTAGAGGGACGAGGGAGAACGGGACGACCAAGAAAAATCAATTGTAGAAAAGAAAGACTTATCCTTAGAAGGGTTAACAAAAATCCAAAAATGAATCCTTTTTTCTGAATCAGGAGTCCGAGTAAGCTTATCAACAATGCGTCGATGCTTACGAAGAAACGAGCTTCATGGCAGAACAGCTCGACGAAAACCATTGATCAGTGTTGTTAATAAAAAAAGAAGATATCAATGATCCAAAGACCATCAAGAAAGTGAAATTGGCTTTTGGAATAGAGTGATATTTACCGACGAGTGCAAAACAACTAGACGAGTCATCAACACTCAAAGGAAACAAAAAATATAGAGGAAAAAAATACAGCTATGGAGACAAGGAATACAGTTCCAGCAATCAAATATGGCGGTAAGTCTCATAATCTGGGGGTGCATGAATGTTGCTGGGGTGGAGTCCCTTCAATATATTGATAGAAATAGAAATCTCCCAATTAGTGCTGACAAATTTGGGATACCAGAAAATTACATTTTTCAGCAGGACAATGATCCCAAGCATACAGCTTGGAAATCAAAAATGTGGATCCTTTAAAATATACCAAATTGGATGGTCACGCCTCTTCAATCTACGTAAATTCAATGCCAGATCGTATACAGTGCATATTAAAAGCGAAAGGTATATCTAACCTTAGTTGGTTAGATATACTTAATAATATAAATGTTCCAAAGTGTAAGAATACTTTTGACTGATGTTTTTCAAATATTGTTTATATGACGTTATATGGAAATTTGTCTAATAATTCAGAAATATATTTATTGATTACCGTTAAGATATATTATAACTTAAATGGTGATTTCATTGTTTTATCAATCCCATTAAATAATACCAATATTCGCAAATTATACAGGTGTATGAATAATTATTAATCTGACTGTATATATCTGACTTTTCTATTTTTCGGTGCAAATCTGTTGATTCATTAGGCTGTTTTTAGAATTATATTTTTGGTATACGTGCATACATATTATTTATGCTGTAGCATCTCCGTATGTAGATAAACGTACGTTTTCCGTATAATATAAGGAATGCAACAACGAGCCCACCTCGAGACATCACTTTTCGTGCCTGGTCAGAAAAAACGCTGTGTGACCAGCCGCTTCTGACGACTGTGCTCATGCAGGCGGTGTAAAATCTCTTCTCGCATGGACTCAGGGACGTAGGGCCGCACGTGATGGTACAGCATGGGCGTCGCAGTTTCTGGCTTCTGGTGAAAAGCATATTCCAGCGGCTTGTGGTCCGTCCAAATCGTGAAATGACTTCCCTTCCAGGTAATGCTGGAAGTGCTTGATCGATCGGTGGATAGCCAGCGACTCTATCGTAGATAGCGTATTTTTTCTGGGTCCACCGGCCTCTTGTCGTTCTTCTTCGCTCCCGCCAGGAACCTGTTCAAAGGAACCTGCATATCCGCCGACCTGGGTATGCAACGACGATAGAAGTTAAACATACCCAGGAAACGTCGCAGGTCCCTGATTGTATCCGGCCTAAGATAGGAAGCAATGGCTTGGCACTCCTATCCCATACTTATGGCAAGAAAATCCTCAATTTAAATCTAGGGCTTAGAAGAGACTTTCCTTGGGTATTTACAATAGCTAACATAATCCACCCAATCAATGGTGCATACATGTTGAGCGATTATGGGCTGCTCGTTGACTTGAAGTTCAGACGTCTGGTCAATCAGGTTACTTCTCTCACAACTTCATAGAGGCAACAAGTAATATTGATAGGTTGGTAACCGTCAGAATAAACTTTGGGTTACCTCCTGTATGTATCATTGTGTTCACGTGTAATTATGTTAACATGTTAGTTACTATGTGTTTTATTAAATAGTACATCCAAACATGGAGCAGTCAATACCGTTTTTGTTTGAACTTTAAAAAAGTAATTTTCTCCATGGAATTCACCAAATGTTCATAATCGTCGTCAATGCCGACAATTTCCCCGAGAGCTTTAAAAGATTCCGGACTAAAATAGTTTATTTTGTAGCCACAGAAAGAGAGAAGAAATCGCGGAGAAGTCCAAGTAGCAAGACTAAAAAACTTGGGATCGGATGGATTAAAACTCTACTCCACATTCACGACCAGGTCTAGAAACAGTGAATTCTGTTTTAGAAAAGCATTGCACCTTAAGAAAAAATCTGACAATGGTGATTTATGTTTTTTACTAGGAACCAGGCAGCAAACGAGCCATTTGAACGTTATTTTACGGATCTAAAATCACTAGTAGCACCTTATGAATTCGGTGAACAAGAAGAGAAATTGTTAAAATCCCAAATAATTCTCTGACTTTATGACAAAATTACTCAAGTACAAAAGTAATTTTGAGAGAAGACTCTTGATTGAACAAAACAAGTTATAAAACAACCATGATTTTCTTGTTCATCGACATAAAATTTGGGGATTATAGACACTTGTGATCACAGATGATAGTGCCATATCTTATAAAGTCCCCATAAAAAAAAAATCGTAGTTATATTAATAGCCAAGTTATTGACTGAGTAGCAGAATAAAAGATTTGTTAGAGCAAATGCCTAAATATTAAACATAAAAAAAAATTTTTTTACTTACGTGAATTAGCTTCGTGATGGAGTGGTAACTTCTTTTTGCAATTCTTAAACTCTATAAGACTCTTCAACCATTGGCGCTAAGGATTCTTTGATATTTCCCCAAATTCGCTTATACTAATTTTCTTGTTTTAAATTGACTTATCCATCAGAAATTAAGTTAACAAATGAGAAAAAAAATTCGTTCTTTCTTTAATCTAAATATACTCAAGTATCATAGCAACAGAATAATCTTTATTTCATCGTTATTCGCTTAAGAAATTTTGAAAGACAATGTTAGGAATATTTTCAGCAGTACGGCCCATGGGTTGCAGATCTTGGGATAGTCGGTGGAAATTCCTTGCAAGTTCACCCCGGCTAACTCCGATGGACTCACTGACCAACAATGTGAGCGCCTCCCCCTCTTCTCCTCAGGCTTGCTTGAGGGATGTAACGTAGGTTGGAACGCCCCACTAACATTATGTTTTACTTAAAAAATATCTCTAATAGCCATGGATCTTTCTAATGCGAAACGCTCGTTATCCGAAGGTAAACTATTCCTCCGTTCGGATCTCCGGGTGGGGTATGCTTCAGCGGATTCCTGGTGCAGGTTGAAACATAGAGATTTACGTAGAGAGGAACTCACTAAGAATCACTTTTACTCATTTCTAAATATTCACAGGCAGACAGGGAAGATCTATTAATTTAAATAGATAATAGATAATACATTTATTAAATTAAGCGATTTTTAAAGAATTGAACAGCTTTAATATTTAAAATAAATAACTGAGAAACTAGGCCTATTGGTGTGGATGAAGTTGGTAGCACTGCTGAAACACATTTGCTGGCCAAAAAAGGTTGATTATTTTTCCTATTAACAGCTGATGTTTTGTTTACTGTCAACCCAACCTCACGGTCACATTTCCTGTACGTGTGCTCAGTAAAATGTATAATCGCGGTTGTAAAGCTCTGCTGACAGTTTTTGTTATATTTGTGGCGAATTTGTGATAAAAAAAATAAAACATCCGACCAATAGGGCACGGTATAGATTTACCGATCCCTGACTCACCAGATGATTTAAATTCTATTCCATCGGAATTATTTTCTGATGTACAATCGGAGTTAGATGAACAAGATGATGAAGCATTCCAATGTTTTACAGAAAATGTAGAGCCTAAACTGTTTACTCAAATCGAGCTTAACGACTTGGTTAGGGATCTTGGCTCAACGAAAGAAAAAGCTGCATTCCTGGCTCTAGACTAAAAGAAAATAACTTGTTGGCGGTTAGAACCAACATTTATATGTACAGGAAGAAAGAGCAACAATTTGGAAAACTATGTGTGATACAAAAAAACTAAGGCCAGATTTAGATTCAGCACATAAAAATCTATAAAGATCAACTATTAAATCAATAAAATAGAGCCAAAAACTCAAAAAGAAACACTATTATTTATTATAATGCAATTGGGAAAAACCACAATGCAAAGCCTCATGTTTCAAATCCAGTAATACACCAACTTAACCAGTCGACGTTTCGTCTAGATGAGACATCACCCCACCACCTCATGTTTGGAGCCTGTTTGGGCTGTTGACCGTTGGGATGTATTGCACCTTTTTCTTCGAGATGTGATTCACATAACTTTTTTTTGTTTTTGTGTCTTGATAATGCCTGAATAGGCGAAACGTCGACTGGTAAGTGGGCGTATTAGTGGATTTGAAACATAAGGCTGGTGGTTTTCCCAATTGCATTATAATCAACTATTAAAGTTAAAAAAGTATTCAAAAATATTTTTTTTGTTGGCCTGTGTTATATTTCCCTCACGTTCACTGTGTAGAAGAATTATCTGAGAATAAATTGGGCTGTAGAGAACTCATACTGTAACGTAATTAGTAAGCAATGAAAAATGGCTAATAAAAAAAATAGCAATGAACCAGCAGAATGAACGTTACGCAATCGATACATTACACTATCGATTGATCGATACTAAAGGAACAATCGGAAGAAGAAAAGTACGCCGTAGAAAGCGACAGTGAACTCAGAATGAAGAGGCAACATTGGCCATTGTCTGCGAGAGAACTTAATGTTCCACGGCCTTTGATCACGGCTCAGCTTCTGTCCCTTTGTTCCTCTGTTGTTCCTGTATTTTCGAATAGTGAGGGCACTTTGATATCACTTTCAGGTAAAGGATTGTTGATTAGCGCCTTCAACAAGACCTGCAATTTTCCACCGAAAGAGAAGGATTAAAAATATACGCAAGATCCTGAGAAGGTAGAAAACAAGTAATAGTCTTCAAAAAGGAAATCATTTATTTTAATGTCTGATAATAATAAAATGGAGCGGGATAGGTCAGCATTTACTATGCTTACAGCCAAGTATGGATCCTTTGGAATCTACAGACCTCTATCTCTGTACAGTGGGTACTCCTGATTGGGATAAAAAGCGGTTGAGCGTGACAAGTAGAGAAACTACCCACTGGTAGTACTCAAATCAAAGTTCAAATAAGAAGGTCACGTGGCCATCTTCTTCTCAGACGCCTCGGAGGATTATCGGGAATTGAAGAGGAAGCTAGGTTTGAAACTAGAGGGTTTGAGTGGGAATGAAGTTTGCTATGAAAGGATAGATACCGGGTTCGGGCCAAATCAGCAACAAAAGGGACATTAAGGTCGTTATGGATGACTTTATTCTTAACAAAATAAGGAGCGTTGAGGATTTTACGAAGGATTTTGGATTGTAGGGATTGGATACGAGAGGAATTCGATGGCTTAGTGGAGCCCCATAGCTCTACTCCGTAAGTCCAAATAGGTCGTATGATGGTCATGTAGATGAGTATTTTGTAGTTAATTGGGAGCTTAGAGCGTTTGTCTAGTAATTATTGAAGTAGCCTGAAACGTCGAGCGGTTTCTTGTCTTTTCAGTCTTGTATGAGGATTCCAGGTTAATCGTTTGTCGAGGTGCAACCCTAAGTATCGGATCTGTTCTACAGGCACCAGTGGGATATTATTAAAGGATACTGTAGGGCAGGAAGTCATTGGTTTACGACGTAAGGTAAAAGTGATTTGATACGATTTTTGAGAATTTATTTTAATTCTCCAGTTTTGACACCATTCTTAAAGATCAGTGATATGGGATTGGAGGCTTTGGGATGCAATAACTGGATTGGTGTTGACTGATAATACACATGCATCATCAGCATACGTGGTAAGGATAGTATTAGGATGAGTTGGGATGTCAGCTGTATAAACTGTATATAGGATTGGACCAAGGATACTACCTTGAGGAAGTAAATAAATAATAAAAAAGTCAATCTAGCGTGCTCACATTATAGAGGCCGTGTGAGCCCAAGAATCTTTAGAACCCTCAGCGGCTTACTACTACAACGAACATGTACAGTACTAATCCATGGAGGGCCTTGGGTTGAGTACATGGTAGAGACGGTACTGTTTCAAGGATTACGGTTGTGCAGGGAAATGATTTCTTCGAGGCCACGCTCAACCGCTGGATTTTTCTCAATTATTTTGGGTGTCCATTTCATAGGGACTGGGTGAGCCCCATGTGGGTCCTAGATCCCGTATTATCCGGCCGCTATAAGACTAAAAAGTTTTACAAGCAGAGGGATTTGAACCAGGATTTTTTCCACGGCCACTATTATTACAAAAGACTTTGTTAATTTCTTCTGGTTTAGACCGTATAGATAAATTTTTCGCCAACGTTTCGTCAACCATGCTGCTGACTTCCTCAGGGCTGAGATGAGAATGAGCTTGAGAGAACTCATTCTCATCTCAGCCCTGAGGAAGTCAGCAGCATGGTTAGCGAAACGTTGGCAAAAAATTTATTTACACTGTCTAAACCAGAAGAAATTAACAAAGTCTTTTGTAGAAAATTATCTATTAGAAAATCTTGCTGGAAAACTAAACTGAAAAGAAAAATATTATTCTACTATTTGATAGATAAAGTATACATTTCTTATAATACCCGCAGATACTTCCTTCATTGCGTATGAGGAAATAAAAAGCATTCAAATGACATCTGAATCTTTTCTTAAAACGTAATAGTATAATAATTTTTTATTTTATCCATAATAAAATTTCGTCTTGAGCAGTTGAAACGAAAACAAGGAAGAAAACACGAAAAAGGAACAAACAAAAAGTAACATAACAAGCGCAAGTAGTCATAAAAATGTTTTTAAAAAAAAAAACTTGTCACTCTGCTCCGCTATCTCGAAGTTTATGACCGAGAACATTTGATGAAGGGCAGAGTTCGTTGCACTCTCATCCGAACAACAGACAAAGAACATCCAGAAATAGATTCGTAGCGAATAATCGGCGAAAAGGAAGAGAGAATAGGAAGTAATAAATATATATAATTAAATATTTATCTAAATTATTGAAGATAGATACAACAAGAATGTTCGTAGGATCGTGCTTGGAGTGATATCACCGGAAGTGAGACATCAAAGTCGTATGACGCGTACCGGAAACGCGTGGTTTACAAATTGGTTATTGTTCATTTAATTTTATATTGAAATGCAGATTTTTCGTTGGCATGAAAATATTGTTAAGTATAGCTCGAGTTTCAGAAAAGATTTACCTGGAATTACTCTAATTACTCTACTCCGTAATTCCAGATTACACCTTGACAACCGCTTAACTTGGAATCCTCATACTAGACTGAAACGACAAGTATCAGCTCGCCATTTCAGGCTACTTCAACATTTACTAGACAAAGTTTTATGTAACCAAAATTTTAAATGGAAACGATATGCGTTGATGGTCTAAGGTTTTTACCCTTCAAGCACGAATTATAATGAATATTATTAACAAATGTTATTTATTTTATGAATTTGGTGTGCCACTTAAAGTTTCATGACAGATCATTATAAATAAATAATTTAATTTTTTTTTTAACTATAAGTTACTCGTACATCCAAAATTATGAGAGGTCAAACCTCAAAGTGACAGATTCCATACAAACTTTGAACCCCTATTATATTAAGGGGGAAACCCTTGGGGGTGGAATTATTCAAACTTCTTTCTTAAATTATACAAAGAACCTATCTACAAATTTCAAGATGCTAAGTTCCTGATTTGCCTTTAATTTTGACTAAAATGGATTCTCTACAGTATCTAAAAACTGTCTAGGGAGGCACGTGTCACCATGTCTCCCTCCATAAATCCGCCCTTGCTGTAGCCTATTATTCTGATGTATAACCTATATTGCTCTAAAGTTTCATCTAAATCCGTTCAGTAGTTTTTGGGTGAAAGAGAGACAAACATACAAACTTTCACATTTATAATATTAGTAGGATACAATCATAAGGGAATATATGAGTTTTAAAATTGTATACTCTACTTTGTATATTCTATGTATTTTTATTTTTTAAAGAGAAAAGATAGGCCCTCGACCGGGATTTGAACCCAAAGAACTTCGTTCTAGTGTATTCATCGCAAAAATGTAGGGAGCACACTGGAGCTTTAGGATCTAGGAGAGAAAAGGTTTGTCCTCGACCGGCATGGGCCTTGGAAGCTCTATTGGCAGAGCGATGTCACGGTGAGACAAAGGTTCCGGGTTCAAATCCCGGTCGAGGGCCTATCTTTTCTCTTTAAAAAATAAAAATATAATAAATTATATTTTTTTAAATGAAAAGTTATCCTTGAAGCATTCAATAATGTCATCCCCAATCTCTTGTGACTCCTGAATCGTATTGTTCAGGGCGCCAGATCCGTACCCAGACATCTAGGAGATCTCCATCCTTCCCCTAATTCTCGCTAACCATTCCTTCTGCATGCCCTACCCCAAGATCGGAGAGAGAGGACGACCCTCCCAGCCGCCGATCTGGACGGAGTACAGTTATCCCCCCACCCGGATGAAGCTATATAGCCAGAGTACTCCCTGCGGGCAGTCAGTCATGGACTTCCTCAAGTTGTTGCCGATCCTTTTCGTAGCTGCCCAAGGTACATCATAGTACTTTATGATTATACATAGTGTAATTATTTAAATCAAAGACGATAATAAGTTTTATTGTTCGTAATAAATAGAAATAAAATCTCTAATAACTAATTATGGTT
Source organism: Arma custos (assembly GCA_037127475.1). NCBI lineage: Eukaryota > Metazoa > Arthropoda > Insecta > Hemiptera > Pentatomidae > Arma > Arma custos. The sequence goes on along the minus strand of CM073760.1, from coordinate 132,955,535 downwards.
AGTACACGAGGATATTGATGTGCATAACTTGTCCGTTTGTAGGTATGCGATTTCAAGATATAAATGTTATCTGTAACCATTTAAGCGGTACAAGATTAAATGGTATTTGTATCTGTTATGGCCCATAACATGGGTAATGAGTAGATTTCGATAATCATTTCATCAAGAAATAATGTTTCAACTAACATTGCGAAGTATAAATGCTAAATTTTTGTTGAAGCGTTCATTTCTAGATGAACTGATTACCGAAATCTACATTTTCTATAATGAAGCCATATTTCCCATACTAAAGTTCACGATATCGTGATTATTGAAAAATATTAAAAGGAATACGAATGTAAAGTTGTTGTGATTCAACTGTAAGCGACGACCTGCGGAATAATTACCGTTTATATTAAAAGTTTTCAATGTTTTCCTTTGAGCTTACAAGAGAAGTCCATGAGAAAATACATCAACCCACTGTTACGTTTGATGGCTTAAATTATTCCTGCTAATATCGGCTTCAAAAACATTTCGAGTTTAAAATACCGAAGAATCTATTGTATAAAAAATGTTTAATTGGTTTGTTTGTGGCTTTGTAATGTCGTTTTTCGAAGTACTTATTTAAAAGAATAGATTAACAGTGTCGAGATTTCTTGTTTAAAAAAAACAAAAAAACATTTGGAGCTTAAAATGCTAAAGAAAAGTTTGTATTAAAACTATTTAATATTTCCATATGAGTCTATGTAATGATCTTTTTTCACAAATCTATGACAACAAAATTTATAATAGTGAAAATGTATAAGAAAATTAAATATTACCAATACAGCTAGACGATACAGATTGAATATTGGTTTCAATCATGTGTTTCCAATTAATTAAACGGTATGACCTGTGGTCTAGTGGTTAGCGTAACAAACTGCTAAGACCCAAGATCAAGGGTTCGTAGCCCGGCAAGTGGCCCTAGGATTTTTTAAAGGGAGAAAAAAATCCTTAGTTACGCCGTCCTTCAGAAGGAACATTAAACGGGGGTCATTAACCTGTACGATGTCAGGAACTCGTTAAAAATCCCTATCCTAATTAAACCCTGATAGGCATAATTTAGAGCTCCCACTATAGCACCGTCCGATTAGCCATAGCAGTATAAAGTGACGTTAAATAAACAAACAATTATTATATATTACAATATATAATAATTGTTTATAATATATTTGTAGTGATTTTTCATTGACTTTTTTTATGACCCAGGCTTCTAAACCGTATAGAAGAGCAGGTCGAATGAGCGTTTTTTAGAAAACCGTTTTCGTATTCCATGACAAAAGTTTGATTTTTATATGTCGATCTATCCTGAAAAAGCATTTACTTGCCTGAGCCAAACTCTTCTGAATCTATATCGAAATATTATTATCACTCGTGAAGAGTGGTGTCCAAGTAGGTAAAGGAGTTTACTCTTTCAATATCAAGGCCTCCAATCTTAATAAAATCTTATAGTTCCACTTGTCTTCTCGCGTGGATGTATTTAGTTTTGGCCTAAAGGTATTTAATTAACCCCACTTACTTGATTAATCGCATGTTATTATCATCTCTGACCAGATTAAGGTTGACCAGATTGAAGGTGTCCAAGTAGGTAAAGGAACTATTTTTTAGGTTATTTGTCATGTAATCAGTCTATTTGTAAGGAACTATTTGTTAGGTAAAATAACTATTTTAACTCTGTACTGCATTCGTTATCTTCTAAAAAATAAGAAAAAAAAACGTGTACAACAACCCTTGTAGAGTCTTGGATTCAATACATGGTAGAGACTTTGCAGTTTCCAGAACAACTAGGTTTTGCAGGGAGGTGATTTGCCCGAGATCAGACTCAACGGCCCATTTTATAGATGTGAGATCTCCCACTCTGTAGATCCCACAGAGTCCTTTCGTTCCTATTAACAGATTAATTAATTTATCTTCCCCAGCTGGATTTGAATCCGCAACCTTCAACATAGAAACTGTGCACTCTTTAAAGAAAAATTAAAAAAAAAATTTTGTGAGTACAGTACTCACTTTCCTGAGTACAATTGGAATTGTAGGATTGTTGGCAACTTCTCTGGAAAACTATAAAAAATAACAGAAAAATAGTGTTTTAAGTTAAAATGTTTATATCTCTTGTAATATACAGAATCGATTTTTTTTTCTCACGAATATCGCAGTTTCTCTACGTTACGAAATCGAAGAAATATTATGAAAAAGTTTCCGTTACTAAACTATTAATTATTATTATTATGTCTAAATACCCTTAATAATAAATGATAAAAGTTATATCCGGTCCCTCGGCAGCCTTCTACATCGGCGGCTATAATTTCCGGTTTTATTGCCTCAATGCCTACTCTCCCATACTATAATAAAATGTCCATCCTTTATTGTGATAACTATATTTAACCATTTTGTCGTATTACCCTCGCAAAAAAAGACTATTGCATTGAGTCGAAGGTCGTCTGAGATATGACTCAGTGCGTTTTGTATCCGTTTCATAAAACCTGGCACATGGTTATGGATATTTTGGAGATATGTATGTGTGTACATATATATACATACACACACACATACACGGTTACCCTCTGCACAGCTTGGGGAGCTCAGAAACATTTGATTCTGAGCTCCCCAAGCTGTGCGTGTTCTATTCGCCCTGAAGATGGCCTACATTGTAGGCCGAAACGTCGGCACATAATAAATAAGTTATGCTCATTTTGGTGTTTTCTTTGACTGCACCCCCAACTATTTCTTCCTTAAATTAGAAGATACAGTCGACCAATTCTTCTCTACCGATATTAATGTTTGTTTGTTACTTTTTAAGTGTGATCGTATTTAACAAGTCGTATTTAATTTGAATATACATCTGTATCAAATTCAATGGATTGTTTAACTCCATCGGCTAGGGTTAAGTTTTAGTAAAATCGTTCTATTGGGTCTTTTTCGTTTAATCCCGCATCTATTTTTATATCTATACATATTGTAAAACAAAGTCCTCGGCCGCGTATAAAACAAACTACTGAACTGATTTTCATGTGGTTTTCACCAATCGTTAGAGCGATTCACCAGGAAGGTTTAGGTATATAATCTGTCTAGGTTTTGTGTAAATGGGTTGGAATATCGATGGGTTTCACCGAAGATGCTGCCCAATCCCGTGCAATTATCTAACGTGCAAGATAATAAATTCGTATATAAAGAAATATTTGGTTTTGTTTTTATTTTTATAATTTTTATATAATAAAGTACATTAGCTGAGATGGGAAGAAAGAAAATCAAGACTCCCGAAGAAGCCTAACCAATGATATTCACGTCGTCCTTAGTGGCCAGTACCTAATAAAAAAAAATACATTAGACAGACAAATTATGTAGGCATAATATGCCTTATTAGCCGAGCAAGCTGGGCTGGGTCGCTAGTTAAAAATAAAACACGTGTTATGAAAAAAATATCTACATTTAATAACAGTTATTCTAAAGACCGAAATGTAGATATGTGATTTATAATAACCTCAAAAATATTTTTGCCTTTATACCTCTGTCACCAGATAAATTCACACAAATACGAGTCCAGGATCTTTTGGTTCCTGCATCTGCCTTGTTTCTTCTTTTGGCTGCAGCCCAGAGTGACTCAATTGACTGCGTGCACGCTCCAGTTGAGGGATCCACAAAATGTTCTGAGTGGATGACTGTATAATGTTTGCACTCATATCCCACTATTTTTATATTTTTGAGTAGGCCTTCCAAAAGTCAGACTGATGAATGCATGCTAATAATGTGCTAACATTCCTGTTCGGCACTGCCATAAATGAAGCATTATCCTCCTCCCCTCCCCCCCCGACATATCCCACCGAAAACCCGCTGTTTTGGATATACTCTTGTATAACTTCATATTTTTATATTGGGATTAAACGAAAAAGACCCATTGGTTCTAAAGTTCCATTAAATACGACTTAGACATTCATTTATGCTTGGACTAAAAAATATACAACCCCCTTATTTTGTAAAGAAGAATTAAGTATTACGGTCACCTGTGGTCTAGTGGTTAGCGTAACAAACTACTAAACCCAAGATCGCGGGTTCGTAGCCCGGCAGGTGGCCCTAGGATTTTTTTAAGGCAGTAAAAAATACTTAGTTATGCCGTCCTTCGGAAGGGACGTTAAACGGGGGTCCCGAGCCTGTACGATGTCAGGTACTCGTTAAAAATCCCTATCCTAATTAAACCTGGATAGGCAAAATTTAGAGCTCCCACTGTAGCATCGTCCGATTAGCCATAGTAGCATAAAGTGACGTTAAATAAAACAAAACAAACAAAGAATTATGGTCGCAATATCATTTTGGTCTTTAGAATAATAGTTATTAAATGTAGTTATTGTGTGTTTTATTTCTAAACATTAATTAGAATCTAATTTTTTCTTCACTAACTGGAATCCTTCCAGTTTGAGTAGGAGGGCTGGACACATAGTTTAAAAAAACTTTTAGCCAGTTTATAGTTTCAGAGACAACGGTCGTACAGAGAAGTGATTTGTCTGCGATTACGCTCAGGTGCCAGGTGATTACCCCAATTAAGGGTACACACATTATAGAGGCTTGACGAGCCCTAGCAAGGTCTGCAGATCCTGGATGTCAACAGAGTCGAACTTCACGCCATAAAGAACATTCAAATCACTAGAAATAAGTCTGAAATGTTTAGTTATCATGAGGAGAGTTGAGTCTATTCTCATATTAACTAAACACACATAACATCTAAACACAATGTAAATAAGAAGAAGGTAACATTGAGGTTACATTTATAAACTGCGACCAAAACCGTCTAACGTAAATGATCAATATTTATTATGCAAAAATAAATCAAAGTGATTCAAACTAGAAACAAAATAACTCTCAATAAAGTCGAAAGAAGATATAATTGAAGCTTTCAGCTAACAATGAAGAATTAAAATACAAACATAATCTAACAAAATGATCGCCTGGGCCGTGGGAAAAATCTTCGCGAAGTCATTGACTTCTTCTTTCTTTTGGTGATTTTAATGTTCTTCTTCATTGCGCGCTGATCCGCTTCGATGAACAGCCTAACCGACGGTACGTCAATAAACTTCTACACGGTAGCAATTTTACAATTAAATATGATTCATACCGGACAACGAACTCGTGCTGAAGTGAACTGTGAAAATGAGATATCAAATTTTTTGGGTGCGAATGAAGGGTCTGCTGTCATTAGAGTGTTTAATCAACCCACAGGAGAGGTACAGATCTTCTTTATGCCATTTTATTGTAACTTTTTTTAAAATTTATTTATTGATATTTACAACTGTATTACAATTATACAACAAGTAAATAGAATGCGTGCTATATAATGACATGAGAATGACAAGTAGAGAAACTACCCACTGGTAATACTGAAATCAAAGTTCAAATAAGAAGGTCACGTGGCCATCTTCTTTTCAGACACCTCCGAGGATTATCAGGAATTGAAGAGGAAGCTAGGTTTGAAACTAGAGGGTTTGAGTGGGAATGATGTCTGTTATGAAAGGATAGATACCGTGTTCGGGCCAAATCAGCAACAAAAGGGACATTAAGGTCGTTATGGATGACTTTGTTCTTAACAAAATAAGGGGCATTGAGGATTTTACGAAGGATTTTGGATTGTAGGGATTGGATACGAGAGGAATTCGATGGCTTAGTGGAGCCCCATAGCTCTACTCCGTAAGTCCAAATAGGTCGTATGATCGTCAGGTAGATGAGTCTTTTGTAGTTAATTGGGAGCTTAGAGATTGTAACTTTAAATTCAAAACTGCTTTTTCATGCATCTAGATTGTAAAGAATTGAATATAATTACATTATTATGATCTATCATATCTACAGCCCCGGTGATTAAGTAGTTAAGTCTAATTTTCTCCAAAATGAGTTTCTTGTACTTAAGTAAGCGGAATCGAGTTATTTTCGTAGTGAATAAGGGGCTAAGTAAGGCATTGGCTTGAAAAGGAGTTATTGCTTATATTACAACTTCATTTCAAGCCCAAAAACTACGACAATGATACGATTCCGGTTATCTGAAAGCAGTTAACTCTCTATTGGACAAAATCCGACTTAACCACTTATTGTAGTGGGGCTGTAGATATGATTTTATTATACTAAAATATATGGTTACTATATTATATTATAGGATGCTGACGAAAACTGTATTCATAAAAGTTTTTATGACTCGTAATACTTAAATTCATATCAACGTCATTCTTGAACGCATGAATCAGCGTACCGACAGTTTTTCCAGTTCCGCTATGTACCCTGGAAACATCCATCTTCTTTTTCACCTGCTGAAGAAGTCCTCTCCCAGAAGAGCGCGGTTCCGGAACCTTGAGCGGAGCTATGTAGAGCAGAAGAGGTCGGTGGAAGTCGAAGAACCGCTACCGGATTTGGCTCGGAAGCAATTACAGCTTTCTGCGGTATAATCAGTTCTAACTGTTCTCTGCAACGGAATTGAACCTTAGGCTTCAGGAATGTTAATGTCAGGATAAGCCGTCTATGGGATTGGTATTTTGATTTGTTTGATCTTTAGTAAGATTTGACAACGCGTTCAAATAACAGTATTTTCTACTATCTTACAGCTCAGTGTCTAGAGCGCTGAGTTGCTGTACAGATAATTCTGGGTTAAAATCCGGCAGTGACTAATTAATTATTTAATCTAAACCGATTAAATAAGCCGATTTAATTAAGCCATAGACCAATCATTTGGGATCTGCAGACCCTCCTATGGTTCACCTAGTCTCTATTAAGTTGGTACTCTTAATTAGGGGGGGAGTTACTGATGATGGCGAAACCACCTCCTTGCACAACTGCTATTCCAGGAACAGTTTCTACCATGTACTAAACCCAATACCATATATGGGTTGTAGTAGAACAGTTTTTTTTTATTACTTAATAAATTAGCCTTATAGATTTTCATTCATTAAAATTAATGACTAATTTTCATTCAGGCTCATTTCATTCTTTAGGTGCCTAAAAGCAAAGGTTTTATTTTATATATCGAGTTTGAAAAAAAAAAAAAACATATTTTTCTAGAGCAGTTTATGAAATGAATTTTAAGGAAATAAATGAGCACTAAAAAATATTTGAAGTTTAATATACAGAGAAATATTTTTTTTTAATTTTTAATAAACTAGCTTTTTTTATTTATCAAAAATAAGGCAAATTTTGATTCTGAGTACCTAAACATTGACAAAATTATTAAATTTTCTGGCCTTAGGAGTTGAGGGGAAAAACACGCTAGAAAGATTTTATTTCCTATCTCAAGTTGAAAAACAACATCTTCATTTGTCGTGAAGAATCTTTTTAAGTTAAAGATTAAAATATAAACATTAAATAAATAATATATATTAATCAACTTCATTTATAAAAGTGTTTAAATTGATTAATAAAATAAATTTACAGCATTTTATTCACTGAAATTAATGGCATATTTTCATTTAGCATACCTAAAATTTTTATCTTGTCAAGATAAATCAATGTCTTGTCAAACTCAAGATAAATGTGAATGTCGAGATAAATCTGATCTTGTCAAGATTTGTATTGTTTATTTACTTATTATTATTTTTTGTTTAATTATTTATTTTTTAGTTGTTTTCTCTCGCTTTTAATGCTTTTTGATTTGTATCATTTAGTCTTCTAGACTTAGTCCCAGAATAAAGTTACTTTTCTATTATACTCTATTCTAAAATCTTTAAATTGTCATCGAAAGGAAGGCTATTAATTAATCTGAAAGAATAATCGAGTTAATAAAAAAAAAACTAAACAAATATTTAATTTTAATTTTGTATATTCCTCATGGTAGTATCCTTGGCCCAATCCTTTATACAGTTTATACAGCTGACATCCCTACTCATCCTAATACTATCCTTACCACGTATGCTGATGATACAAGTGTATTATCAGTCAACACCAATCCAGTTATTGCATCCCAAAGCCTCCAATCCCATATCACTGATCTTGACGAATGGTGTCAAAACTGGAGAATTAAAATAAATTCTCAAAAATCGCATCAAATCACTTTTACCTTACGTCGTAAACCAATGACTTCCTGCCCTTCAGTATCCTTTAATAATATCCCTCTGGTGCTTGTAGAACAGATCCGATACTTAGGGTTGCAGCTTGACAAACGATTAACCTGGGATCCTCATACAAGACTGAAAAGACAAGAAACCGCACGACGTTTCAGGCTACTTCAACACTTACTAGACAAACGCTCTAAGCTCCCAATTAACTACAAAAGACTCATCTACATGACCATCATACGACCTATTTGGACTTACGGTGCTCCACTAAGCCATCGAATTCCTCTCGTATCCAATCCTTACAATACAAAATCCTTCGTAAAATCCTCAATGCTCCTTATTTTGTTAAGAATAAAGTCAACCATAACGACCTTAATGTCCCATTTGTTGCTGATTTGGCCCGAACCCGGTATCTATCCTTTCATAACAAACTTCATTCCCACTCAAACCCTCTAGTTTCAAACCTAGCTTCCTCTTCAATACCCGATAATCCTCCGAGGCGTCTGAAAAGAAGATGGCCACGTGACCTTCTTATTTGAACTTTGATTTGAGTACTACCAGTGGGTAGTTTCTCTACTTGTCATTCTCATGTCATTATGTAACACGCATTCTATTTACTTGTTGTATAATTGTAATACAGTTGTAGATACCAATAATTAAATTTAAAAAAAAATTATATATCCTTCTCCTGTATCAATACAACCCATAAAAAGTCAGGGTTCGGCACAGGGTAGATACTATACTGTTTCTAGTATTACGGTTCTGCAGAGAGGAGATTTGTCCGAAATAAATGCTCAACCCCCAGATTTTTCCCCATTTAAGGGTATCCACTTTATAGAGATTGGGTGAACCCCAGGAGGGTCTCCAGATCAATCAGGGGCCATATAAGGCTGTTGACAAAGTAATTAATAATAATCTCTCACAGTCTTGTTAGAACCAGAGGTCTTCGGCACAGCAAATCAGTGCTCTACTCACTGAGAATTTTAATAATACTTGTAAAATAAACACTATGTACTATTACGGTTGTGAAATATATAAAAACTATAATGAGTCTTATCACGTTGCAGGAGAAGCCAGGGCGATACACCAGCAGCTTTTACCAGCGATACCCGGCTACGTACCGGTCTACATCCAACAAGGTCCTGATGTCGAGGTCATCTACGAGTCGGGGAGGAAAGTGGCCGTCCATGAATCCGAACAGCCAGCCAAGCCGGTGGAAGAAGTGTCGGCCCAGAAGGTGGAAGAAGAGGTGAAGCATAGCGTCCAGGAAGAGGTGGCCAAAGAGGTCGCGAACCCTGCGCATAACGAACCACGACCTATGGAGCCGGCCAAGGTGGCGCAGGACGACAAGAGCACGCACGAAGACCACAGCAATATCCTGGAGGAAATGAAGAAGTTCGGCGCAGGATCTGCGGTGCTCGTGCCGGGCTACGAGGCGCAATCTGCGGCCGCAAAGTGAACTTCATCCACCCTCCCTCCCCCCTAAATGTTAATTTATTCAATCAAAATGTCATCTTCATCTAGTCCTCGACGCAAATACATGTCTCATCTTATTTATCAACACATATATAAGTCTCTTATTTATTATCCTTATACCAACCATATTTCATATTTTTTTCAGAATGGCGAATCAAATTCATATATTTCATCGAATTTCTCCAAGCTCAATCCCGCATCAATGTTCCAGTTGAAATCATTTTTAGAAGATATGTGTAGATTAAACAATTAACTTACAGGTTAAACCTTCAAACTTGGACTAAAATTTTAAACTTACTCCCCCCAATCAGTTCAAAATCCCCACACGGGATGCCAAAATGATATGATGTTCTCACCTGGACCAACTTATGACCACTATATAAGTATATATGTGGTCTAGGGATTAGCATAACAAACTACTATGCCCAAGATCGGGGGTGGCCCTAGGATTTTTTAAAGGGAGTGAAAAATCCTTAGTTATTCCGTCCTTCGGAATGGACGTAAATGAGGGTCTCTAGCCTGTGCAATGACACATACTAGATAAAAATCCATATCACAATTAAACTTTGATAGGCAAAATTTAGAATTCCCAGTGTAGCACCGTCCGATCGGCTATAGCAGCATAAAGTGACGTTAAATGAACAAACAAAGTATTGGATAAATAAATTATTGGTATAATTTGCAGTTAATTATGGAATTGAAATTGTCTGCCTCAGTGATCTACCGATATTGAACTTGTAATTTTTGTTTGTTACCCTCTAAGAGAGATCGTCTTTCGGCTTGAAACAAGTCGTGTTAGTAGAGAAACTACCCACTGGTAGTACTCAAATCAAAGTTCAAGTAAGGAGGTCACGTGGCCATCTTCTTTTTAGACGCCTTGGAGGATTATCGGGAATTGAAGAGGAAGCTAGATTTGAAATTAGAGGGTTTGAGTGGGAATGAAGTTTGTTATGAAAGGATAGATACCGGGTTCGAGCCAAATGAGCAACAAAAGGGACATTAAGGTCGTTATGGATGACTTTATTCTTAACAAAATAAGGAGCGTTGAGGATTTTACGAAGGATTTTGGACTGTAAGGATTGGATGCGAGAGGAATTCGATGGCTTAGTGGAGCCCCAAAGCTCTACTCCGTAAGTCCAAATAGGTGGTATGATGGTCATGTAGATGAGTCTTTTGTAGTTAATTGGGAGCTTAGAGCGTTTGTCTAGTAAGTGTTGAAGTAGCCTGAAACGTCGTGCGGTTTCTTGTCTTTTCAGTCTTGTATGAGGATTCCAGGTTAATCGTTTGTCAAGGTGCAACCCTAAGTATCGGATCTGTTCTACAGGCACCAGAGGGATATTATTAAAGGATACTGAAGGGCAGGAAGTCATTGGTTTACGACGTAAGGTAAATGTGATTTGATGCGATTTTTGAGAATTTATTTTAATTCTCCAGTTTTGACACCATTCTTCAAGATCAGTGATATGGGATTGGAGGCTTTGGTATGCAATAACTGGATTGGTGTTGACTGATAATACACATGTATCATCAGCATACGTGGTAAGGATAGTATTAGGATGACCTTGAGGAAGCATAAAGTTAAGTTAAATTTATAAACAAACAAGTGAGTACATACCAATATTAATTAAGAGATGGTGACGACTGAGATAAAGGATATTAACTTTATTGCAATTCAAAATAATACCATACAAATTTATCAATGAAAAGTGGTTATCTAATACTTTGTTAGAAATGTTAGGGCCAATTGAGAGGATTAGTTTAATGGCAATTAATAATTAAAAATATATTTTAAAGTAGAAAAAAAAAAGATTTACTGTGATCAGTTTTTTAAGAAGTGCAGGTAATGTTTACGTATTTGCATAAACATAAAATGCTCTCAATAAAAATGAGCAAAAACTAAGAAAGAGACAGATAACTCCGTTTGTTGGACAAATCGGACACAATTCCGTTTTATATATTGAACATCTTGGAGCAAGGTTACTGTCTTTATTTTTTGGGTCTGTTTGGGTTTCTTTTTTGTTTGCTGATTCGTAGGAGCCCTATGGGTGAGCCACCCAGCCTCAATATTAAATAATGTCTCCTCACAAAATGGTCGCTTGTTAGATAGAAAGGACTATACCAAGATGGCCATTCTGGAGGTGTCTCTACTTAATTTCTTTCCTGCTGACTTAATGAGCCCATTCTCTTATATTTCTCAACTTTCACAGGTAAAGCAAGAAGTCTGTCGTTCCTAACATTTGGATAGCTATTTGGAAAACTACAACGCCTAAGCGACCCCGCTCCCCAAAGCTTTTAAAAAGGAGGAAATTAACTAAAAATTCTGATTTCCGATTTATCGAAAACCTTAAGACTCTAAAACAAGATCAAACAAAAACAGATTTTAACATTTTGCCTATTTAGGCACCTCCTGACAGTGAGGGGATAATAGCAAAGGAAATAAACAAAAAAATCACTGTCTTGGAAAATAATTAAATGGAAAATAAAGATTAATTTATATAATTTAATTTTATGCCAGAAAGTTGGGATGCCACCCTAAGATCACCATAACTGAGGTACAAGGCATATTTGTTGATTTAATACATTATGGTTGTATTTAAATTGTATTTAACAATATCTATACATAATATCTACAGTCCCAGTGAATTAGTAGTTAAGTCGGATTTCGTCCAGAGAGAGCTAACTGCTTTCAGATAACCGGAATCGTATCATTCTCGTAGTTTTTGGCTTGAAATGGAGTTCTAATATAAGCAATAACTCCTTTTCAAGCCAATGCCTTGCTTAGCTTCTTATTCATTACGAAAATAACTCGATTCCGCTTACTTAACCCTTTCATGCCTAATGTAGCCGTTTGGCTACATCCGTTATGTACTCCTGTTAGCGTTTTAATGCTCAGCACAGCCAGTATTCTGCATGAATAGTTCCAGAATATGTCGCAGATTGCAGCACAGGCATGATAATCTTTCTGACTCAGTTTGGAAGGATTATTGGATTATTTAAAAAAAATTAAAAACATTTGTCATATGGTTATTTAGGCCATTTTTAACAGAAAAAGTCAGAGGATATTTTTTAAATTTTATTTTGACACTTCACCAGTTTGGATTCCGAGCATCACACTCCACCATTCAGCAATGTCATCGTGTGGTGGATGTGGTCTCCTCTGCATTAGAACGTGGATCATATTGTTCGGGCGTCTTTCTTGACGTGGAACAGGCTTTTGACCGAGTCTGGCATACGGGCTTGCTCTACAAACTCCGTAAATTCCTACCCCCTACATACTTTCTCATCCTTCAATCCTATCTCACAAATAGAACTTTCAAAGTAAACCATAATAATTTCTATTCATCCCTCTTTTCCCAATCTGCTGGTGTTCCTCAAGGTAGTATCCTTGGCCCAATCCTTTATACAGTTTATACAGCTGACATCCCAACTCATACTAATACTATCCTTACCAGGTATGCTGAGGATACATGTGTATTATCAGTCAACACCAATCCAGTTATTGCATCCCAAAGCCTCCAATCCCACATCACTGATCTTGAAGAATGGTTTCAAAACTGGAGAATTAAAATAAATTCTCAAAAATCACATCAAATCACATTTACCTTACGTCGTAAACCAATGACTTCCTGCCCTTCAGTATCCTTTAATAATATCCCACTGGTGCCTGTAGAACAGATCCGATACTTAGGGTTGCACCTCGACAAACGATTAACCTGGAATCCTCATACAAGACTGAAAAGACAAGAAACCGCTCGACGTTTCAGGCTACTTCAATACTTACTAGACAAACGCTCTAAGCTCCCAATTAACTACAAAAGACTCATCTACATGACCATCATACGACCTATTTGGACTTACGGAGTAGAGCTATGGGGCTCCACTAAGCCATCGAATTCCTCTCGTATCCAATCCCTACAATCCAAAATCCTTCGTAAAATCCTAAATGCTCCTTATTTTGTTAAGAATAAAGTCATCCATAATGACCTTAATATACCTTTTGTTGCTGATTTGGCCCGAACCCGGTATCTATCCTTTCATAGCAAACTTCATTCCCACTCAAACCCTCTAGTTTCAAACCTACCTTCCTCTTCAATTCCCGATAATCCTCCGAGGCGTCTGAAAAGAAGATGGCCCCGTGACCTTCTTATTTGAACTTTGATTTGAGTACTACCAGTGGGTAGTTTCTCTACTTGTCATTCTCATGTCATTATGTAACACGCATTCTATTTACTTGTATAATTGTAATACAGTTGTAAATATCAATAAATAAATTTAAAAAAAATATATATATATTTTGACACTTTAGGCATGAAAGGGTTAAGTAAAAAAAACTCATTTTGAAGGAAATTGGACTTAACCAATTATTCACCGGGGCTGTAGAATATATTTATATATTCTAATATATATATATATATATATATATATATATATATATATATATATATATATATATATATATATATATATATCATATATTTTATTTTGAAGAGAAAAGATTTGCACAGGGCCGGGATTATATATGTAAATCGCAAAATTGCGAGAACATTGGGATATAGGATTGGTGAAGAGAATGAATTTGTCTGGTCGTGTTACGAGCCAGGTTAGCTCAGTTGGTTACAGCAACACGACGGAGGCGTGGGTGATCCGGGTTCGAATCCCGGCCCTGGACAAACATTTCCTCTTAAAAATAAAAATAATTAAAAATTAAAACAATTAACAAAAAATTATAAATAGTAATATGACGTAAGTAAACAAAATCCTAAAATTAAAGCAATGTTCAAAGAACAATCCTTCTCATGTATACATCTAAAAAAATTGCGAGAACACGGGGACATGGGATCAGATAAGAGAACAGATTTGTCCCCGGCTGGTAATCGACTCCGGTAGCTCAATTGGTAGAGCACTGTCATGGAGAGACAGAGGACCCGGGTTCGAATCCCGCCCGGGGGCATATCTTTTCTCTTCAAATAGATAAATATAAATATATGTATTACAATGATACTCATTTTATATTCCTAAAATGTTAAAATAAATAATTTTAGAACCATTTTACATTTAATTCAAGATAGATTTTATTTATAAATATTTTTATCAGTGCCCTACCATAATAATATATCATATGGTTTGAACAGCTGGTTGCCATGGATACACAAATCGATTTTACAACAATATTGACTTGCATTATAGCAATTCATATATTAATAACAAGAATCTATATTTATTAACTATCACTTTCTTTTATTCCTTTGTAAAAATGTTTATAAGCGGGGAATAGTTTAATAAACGAATATTTTTTATATAAGATAAAAATATTGGCTCTAGTTTTATTAATCTTTCATGATATACCGACCATAGTCATATGTTTAAACTTAATTATTATTAATATTTAAACTTATACCCCCCTTGTATATATGCCCTTTTTGAATTATGTATTATATATCGCTGCTCCGGAAGTATAATGACAAAACTGCAAACAAATCTGAAATTTCACAGGACAAGCAAAAGAAAAATAATTCCTTAAATATTTTATTTGAAAAGAAAAGATATGACCAGGACCGGGACTCGAACCCGGGTCTCCTACCTCTCCGTGGTTGTGCCTTAACCATCTCGGCCATCCTGGTTCGCTTCTCGGTCAGTCATATCCCTCCCCCTTCCACTGATCCTATATCTCCGTGATCTCGGAATTTGCGATGTATACACGGGGAGAATGTTAATTTAACATTACTTTATTTTCGGATCTTGTTGACTTTAAGTTGCTAATACTATTATAATTTATTTTATTGTTATATGATATAATTTTTTTAACTTTTTATTTGAAAAGAAAAGATATGAATGACCAGGACAGAGGAGATATAGGATCAGGGGAAGGAGAGAATACGACTGACCGAGAAGCGAACCAGGATGGCCGAGATGGTTAAGGCACCACCACGGAGAGGTGGGAGACCCGGGTTCTAGTCCCGGTCCTGGTCATATCTTTCCTTTTCAAATAAAATATTTAAAACATTATATCATATAACAATAAAATAAATTATGAAAAATGATTCCAATTTGTCTTAATAGAATGGGCTACAGATACGGTTTTTATTCTTCTATCAGAGTAGTTTATAAGCATATACGGATTATGTCCATTTACAAACATCCATTATACTTCCGGAGCAGCGATATGTTGAAAACCCTTCAAGAAATGTCTCGACTTCAGCATTTTCACCCGCTTCTCCCCTGAATATCAATCCTTTTCTCCTTTTTGCAAGTATCTGAGAAACTCAATGATGGTTCACTCTGCCTTTTCTATCACTTTTCCGAGAGTATTTCAATATTTTTGATATAATAATAAGACATAGCAAACCCGAAGGATAGATGCCGAAAACACCTCAGCTTATAAAATTCCTTCCATTTTTACCCAAATCCAAGATCATTCTATATGCAATCCTCCCATCTACGCCTCGGTCTACCCTCTTTTATATTCACCTATATTTCCCAGCGGTCTCATTATTGGACATAATATTCTACCTAACACCTTATTTTTGAATACCTGAAGACACTGCTTATCCTTCAGCGTTAGCGGCCAAGTTTCATAACCGTAAAGAAGAATTGGAAGGATGACAGTTTTATAAATTCTGATTTTTTTATTTTTGTACAAAAGACGCGAGCTTAGGAATGTTGAGACCGAATAATAACAAGCATTTCCCACTTTGATAAATATTTTTCATATATAACCTAGAAATGCCTCCAGCGGCCATATATAACAGTTCTCAATCATGATATGGCCAAAATTGGAAATATTTAGTGTTTTTTTATTATTAGGAACGTAATAAGGATGGAAGAAACAACATGGAAGCGATAAGAAAGAAGAAGAAAACAACTCTACCTAAAACTTCCTAGTGATAATACAACATAACCTATACGTGATTTGTTTTGTTTTTTTCATCTTGCTACGAGGATGTGATAAGAAAAAAAAGAAACAAAATGGCGCTGATAAGATCGGCGAAGAGGTAAGTGTGCCGGAGGCGACCGTTAGAAGCCAGTTTTAACAAGCAACAGAAGCCCGTTATGGGAAAGGCAAGTGAACTGGTCCATCTTTCCTCTGATGTCTCCCATCTTAAGGCCTTTATATTTGTAATATAAATCGATTTTTTTTATAGATAATATCTTTTCTTCAACGTATAATTTGTAATAATTTAGGCCTTCAAGTTAAGAAATGATCGTGCGCTTAAAAATTCTAATAAAACACAATATCAGCCTTCAATGGTACTTAAAGCCATATGTCAGAAGGTCGAAATAGATGCTGAAAAAACATCGATACTCTTTATTGATATATCATAAAATCGATTTTAAAATTAACCAATAGAAATCGATATTTTTTCATTAATTTTTTTGGTATCTGTTCCGCACGTACTCGCTTCGAGTTGAGTTCAGGTTTTAACTTATCATTCGTTTCATTTTTAATATTTTAAAAAAACACAAGTTATCATGAGCTTTAGAATGGAAAATAGAATGTAATTATGTGGGTAATGAGTAAATTTCGATAATCATTTCATCAAGAAATAATGTTTCAGTATTTCGAAGAACAGATGATATATGTTTGTTGAAGCGTTCATTTCTAGATGAAATTATTACCGAAGTATAAACTTTTCCTATAATTACATTCTCTTTACCATACTAAAAGCTCGCCATAATTTTTGGAAAATATTAAAAAGGGAACGAATGAAAAGTTAAAACTCGATGCAACTCAACTCGAAGCGACAACCTGCGGAATTAAAAGCATTTTCGTTTTGGATTACACGGTTCCGACAAAGAACAAAAAAAACATAACATAAGCATTAGTATTTCTAATGTGTGGTGAGTTATGACTAAGAAAGAAATGGGTAAATGTCTCTTTATCACTCATCAGAACTGTATCAACTTAGCTTCAGAGCTTGTCTGCCAGGAGGTACACACGCAACCTACGCGACGAATGGCAGTCGCGGTGATAATAGATGTGCACTGATCTGATCTAATGTGGGCAACGCGTGTTGCTTAAGTAGATCCAAAATTCCATTCGAACGTGATAACGTGGGAAGTTTGTCTGAGTCCAGTGATTTTTTATTTTTTTTTTAAATGTATTTATTGAAATTTACAACTGTATACAGAATACATCAAGTAAATATAATAAAAGATAAATTATGTCCAGAGAAAAGGGAAGTAGAGAAAGTACCCGGTGGTAGTACTCAAATAAAAAGTTCAATTTAGAAGGTCAGGAGGCCATCTTCTTTTCAGGCGCCTCGGAGGATTATCAGGAATTGAAGAGGTTGCGAGGTTTGAAACTAGAGGATTTGAGTGGAAATGAAGTTTTTCATGAAAACATTGATATCGGATTCGGGCCAAATCAGCAAATGAGACATTCGGTCATTATGTATTAGTTTGTTCATTACAAAGTAAGGAACATTGAGGATTTTGGATTGATTGGATTAAGGATTGAATATAAGTCTTTTGTAATTAATTGTGAGCTAAGAGCATTTGTCTAGTAAATGTTGAAGTAGCCTGAAACGTAGAGCGTTTTCTGGTCGTTTCAGTCTAGTATGAGGATTCCAAGTTAAGCGTTTGTCAAGGTGTAGTCTTAAGTACCGGACCTGCTCTACAGGAATCAGTGGGATGTTATTAAACGATACAGGAGGACAGGAAGTCGTTGGCTTACGAAGTACTTTTTAATTTAATTTAAACGTTAACAGTTTAAAGTCCGCTACTGGCTCTTAGCTTCAACGAGCGCAGAGACCATAGACGATCACACACATCACACTTATTTCCGAAAGGATTGTTGACAAACGTATTGAAACATGCACTAGTTGCTGCCTAATGTGTCTTCATAATCGATGGGCGTACAAAATCGATGCCTACACAGTCCGTTGTCGATATAGAAAAGATTTCATCATCCTCTTGCATAGTTTCAACTGCCCTGGCTGCAGATGTACTGGCACCAGATAAGACCATTCACATAAAAAATTGAGTTAACTCATGTATAACTTGTGGTCTTCACATTTTAATAAATTACAGAATTTGATTATCTTTAAAAGCAGTTTAATCACAGTTGTTTTACAATAAGCCGTCATAAATGTTTCAAATAACTTCTATAAATATATTTATAAATTATATTTTTCAGAGTTAGAAACATTAATTTATTTTTAAATTTTCTTTTATATATTTAACATAAAAATTATTAATGGTACATTAATTCAAAATATCTTTTAGATATTTATATGTATATGTACATAAAATAATTTAAATTAGAACAAATTAGAAAAACATAAAAATTAATAAACAAAAATTATCACAGTGATCGGTTTTTCATTAAATTTACTTACAAATTAATTAAGTAAATAAATTCCCTATAATAAAATAATTGAAGTACAAATGACAATACTGGCTCAGAGGTTCATCAATTATTATAAAACCAAGTTTATAATTGTAAATACTTTTAGGAAGACCATTTTTCCAAAAATATTAAATAAGATATATTGTATATCTTTTATTAAAAAATAATATAAAAAAATATTACTCTATCTTTGTAATTAAGCTTTATCTAAAGCAAACTGAGATCATTTCCTCATATTTATAAAGGAAAGAACTTAAAGTTAAGATACTTGTATCTACAGCCTCGGTGAATAAGTAGTTAAGGGGGCGACCTAGTGGTTAGCATATCAAACTACTAAGCTCAAGATCGCGGGTTCATAGGCCACTGGCAGGTGGCCCTAGGATTTTTTAAAGGGAGTAAAAAATCCTTGGTGATGCAGTCCTTCGGAAGGGTCATTAAATGGGGGTCTCGAGCCTGTACGATTTCAGCTACTCGTTAAAAATCCCTATCCTAATTAAACCTGGACAGGCAAAATTTAAAGCTACCATTGCAGCATCATCCGATTAGTCAAAGTAGCATTGAAGTGTCGTTAAATGAACAAACAGAAAATAATGCAGGATTTTATGTTGTCTTTAAAATAATCCATCAAATAGTAAACCGTTTATGTTTATTGGACTTAAGACTTTTATAAAAGGAAACTCTAACAACGTAATCCTATTTCAAAAAAAAATATTTGTTTAAATCTGTAACATTTAGCTACTTGAAAATAATTCAGCCTTTACTAAGGTGTCAGAACATGATTTTTGCATAATTTTGTTTTACAAGTTTTAACTCGACAGGAACGGCAATGGTGCCCAAACAACAAGAAATATTAACGAAATTCTAATGTAGCATCGTCCAATTAGGCATAGCAGCATAAAGTGATGATAAATAAACAAAAAAAACATTAAGTAGTTAAGCCTATTTTCTCAAAAATCAGGGTTTTGTACTTAAAAAAGCAGATTCGATCCAGACATTGGCTTGAAAATGAGCTATTGCTAATATTACTTTATTTCAAGCAAAAAACTTGGAGAATGAAACGATTCCGCTTCCCCGACAATATGGGTAACTCTCTCTGGGCATAATTCGAGTTTTATTCATTTATTCACTGGGACTGTAAATATTATAAAAAAAATATAAAAACAGTATAAATAAGACTAGGCTTAAAGACATCAAATATCAGCTGTCTTCTGGAACAACAAGGAAAATTGGATTAAATTTCGGTATTTTCTACCAAAACGTCATCCTCTTCTTGGTTTCTTCTGAATCGATCAACATAAGTATATCGGCTAGCGAGATAAATGAAAAACAACATAACTACCGACATCAATCCTGAATAAAAGAACATCTCATGTGCCTGAAAATGTTAATCAAGTTTTAATAGAAATAATTATTTATATAGATTGCAATGGTATAGATTTGAAAGTTTATAAATATTAGTATTCAAATGAATGCATATAACAAACCGCATTTGCCATTTTAAACCCAGCGATAATCAAAACAATGATATTTCCAAATGAGTCAGTTAATAACCAAAGCGATGATATAATTGATTTCATGCTATCAGGACTCTGAAAAATAAAATATACACACTTGTTAGGTACAAAAAATTTACTATCAACACAATTTCTTTCAGTAAAATTAAAACAAAATGACATGAGAGACATGGAAAATGACAATACTCATGCCCTCCCTGTTTTGATTTAATAGTTTTTTTTAATTAAAAACATTATCTGGAAAAATAATTAGTACATAAATAATTTTACCTCGCTATAAGAAAACTCGAGGCCTGTGATAGCGAACATTATTTCAGCAGATGTAATCACGACATACTGAGGAATTTGCCATAACATACTTATCGTGTTAGGTTTTACTACGGTCAATAATTTACTAGTCTAAAAATAATATTAAAAAATTATAAGTAAGATAAAATTATATAATAAACACTTAAATATTTAATTTTGATATAGACAGTTTTGAATGACAGAAGATCACTCCAAATGGAACAATGAAGTCTAGCAACTGGATTAACTTTACTCCATTGGTACATTTTTTACCAACAGATAGTGCGCAGAACTCCTGCAGGCTATTTTCAAAACTTATCTGAACAAGCAAACCAACAAAGGTTGTGATCGCACAGTTGTGTTCTGGATAAACCACTTAAACTACTTAAAGGAATATATTTTGATTAATTAATTTGGTACACATAGCTTTATTTTAATAAGAAACAACTATAAACCTAAATATACACAAAAACAAACTACCTTCAAGAAATTAATAAGGAATTCACTAACCAGAACAGCTAAATTGAAAATTTTTGTAAAACCATTTTTTAGGACTGTGGGAGTTTGTTTGTATGTTCATTTAACGTCACTTTTTGCTGCTATGGCTAATCGGACGATGCTACATCGGGAGCTCTAAATTTTGCCTATCCAGGTTTAATTAGGATAGGGATTTTTAACGAGTACCTGACATCGTACAGGCTCGGGACCCCCGTTTAACGTCCCTTCCGAAGGATAGCGTAACTAAGGATTTTTTACTCCCTTTAAAAAATCCTAGGGCCACCTGCCGGGCTACGAACCCGCATTCTTGGGTAGTGTATTTCTCATATAAATAGTTAGAAGCAAGTAAGTATTCCTTTCTTAAGTTAATATATCATTTGACTGGATAAGATCGATTATCCAAACTGTTGTAAACATTCAATCACTGTTACACAAACTTTACACATCACAAGTCCCAAGTATAAACCAAAATTAGGCTACCAAACTGACCAACAAAAATAGTATTCATATATTTCTGTTCTGATGAAATAATCATAGCAGACAACAAACTTAAGTCATGTTTTAATTTGGTTTGGACTATCGATATTTTAAAAAGAAAACAATTATTAACGTTTTTTTTAGAGAATAGAATAATTTCTTGATATTTGCAACTGTAATTATATTACATCAATTAAATCTGCTGTATGAACAAAGGATATGAAAAAAAAAACACTTGTGGAGAAACTATCCATTGATAGCACTCCAATAAAGTTCTATAGTAGAAGGTCTCCATGCCATCTTCTTTTCAGACGCCTCGGAGGGTTATCTGGAATATTATGGGAAGCAAGTTGAGAGACTAGCGGATCCTAGTGTGTATGGACCTTTTCATGGAAGGATAGGTATCTAGTTTAGGCCAAATCAGCAACAAATGGGATATTAAGATCATGATGGATGAGTTTATTTGTGACATAATAAGGAGCATTGAGGATTTTACAAAGGATTTTGGATTGTAAGAATTGCATACGAGATGAATTGGATGGTTTAGTAGAGCCCCAAAGCTCAACTCCGTATGTCCAAATAGGTCTGATAACTGTCATGTAAATGAGTCTTTTGTAATTAATTGGGAGCTTTGAACGTTTGTCCAGTAAATGTTGAAGTATGCGAAAACGTCGAGCAGTTTCTTATCTTTTCAGTCTTGTAATTATTAACCTTAAATGTACAAAAAACCGCTATGAAAAAAAGCATATAGACTGTTTGACTAACATTTCATTAAATACTTATTCAGCTGTCTTACCACTTACAGTAGTTTTTTTTAGATACGGTGCTAACGGATGCCAGTCGCAAGGAAAAGTAACCTCCATACCCAGTCAATAAAATGCTCTAGATTTGGACAAATATGGTAGTATAGAATAAACACATTTCTTTACTTTCACAAATTAAGAATAGTCATTAGCAAATTATGTAATTAGGAAACGATATAGATCAGTGGTAGAGCACTGAGTCTCTGTGCTAAAAGTCCCGGGTTCTGTAAAAGATGGATCTGTAAAAGTTTGCCCAGACTTAATAAAGTGGGCTCCCCTTATTGGGGGAAAAATCTGGACGTTAAGGGTGATCCATACAACCGTTACCCAAGGAACAGTACAGCCACTACCACTTGGGTATGTCAAGGCCCTCCGTAGGTTGTAGCAATACAGGATTTGTTTGTTTATACTCTTTAATTACTGGATAAAATATCTGAATGATTCAAGAATAAATTATCTTTAGCAATGGCCTATAATTAATTTTACTTATGTAACGGGCTGAGAATATTTTTTTTGTAAAGGTAGTTAGTTAATGTGCATTAATTACAGCTTTTGTTCAATACTAAAAATGTTAGCGAATTTATATGTATATAAGGAAAGTAATCTGTGTAAACAAATTTTGAACTCTCATCTTTGTGATTAAAAAGAAGTATGTTATCATTTGCAGTCAAAAGTTTATTGTTAGTTTTACGTATTATAGAAAATGATTAGCATTTATTTGCTTCTTCTCATTAATAGGTTTTTTTTTAAAAAAAAAAAGGACTTTAGGTTGTAAGGATTTTGTACAATAATATGTAGGTAAATGTTATCATCTGCCAAATAAGATTTGCTAAGTATTTCTCTTTGTGACTAATTACATCCATGTTCTTTGTATAGGCTTTTTGGGTTAAAGGCCGTGTAGGTCCTTAACATTTAGTTTTTATAATATTTAAGTAAAAGTTAATTTTTAATAGAGGTTAACGTCCGTTTGTGGAGGCGCTGAGCCAAGCATGCCAGCTCAGCCGGAAGTGCGTCAGCAATCCTCAACGAAAAATATACGGCTCTTGGACACTTTGAATATAATTATTTAGATTCTTGGGAAAATAATGACCACCAGGGGCAGCACCTGTCAGACGAAGAAAGAAGAGTGCTGACGACAGCTCGGGGAAGCTTAAGTACCCGGGGGTTTTTCCTCTCGAGGCCCAGAAAAAAGAATAGTACCTCGGCCGACGGCTGGTGGGAAACTTCGCAGGATGGGGCCGAGACCAGAGGACGGGGACGAGCGAGAAGCCTTGGTTCCGGAGCAAGACGCCAGAGAAAGGTATTATGTCCTCTAATTACTGTAGTCTGACTAGACTTGGGGTGAGGCCAGTGGGTGGTCAGTTGAAGATAGAGCAAGTAAATTATTTCGTTGAGGATCGTCGCGTTTGGCCATAAGACAGATAGGAATCTTTCTTAAGTATTAGTGCACATAGAGTTGTGGTTGAGAGGGAACTGGTTTTTAAAGAGAGTTATTATGTTGTTAGCAGTTATGAGACAAGGATCAATGATGGTGGATAATAGATTTGTAACTGTCGTGTAATAGGGAATTCTGGAAAATGTTTTGTAATGAAATTATGGTTGTTTATTAGCGGTTATCAGGTAATAAGTACATTGTAAAGATTATTAGTGTATAGGATTGTTGTTATAGATAAGGGGTTTGAGGAGTGTTATGTTTAATTAACTGTCATGTAATATGAAATTCTGGAAAGGTTTTATAATAGAATTAGGTGGTTTATTAGCGGTTATTAGGTAATAAGTACATTGTAAAGATTATTAGTGTATAGGAATGTTGTTATAGATAAGGGGTTTGAGGAGTGTTATGTTTAATGGAACTGGTTTTAGTATTATTTTCGTGGATGTTGGGCAGGTCTGCAAGTTTAAAATGTCGTTTTAATTCCAATAGAATGCGCTCTTAGCCTATTGAAGGATTTGCTTATCTCTAAACGCTATTTTGTTTGTTAGTCATTTGTTTACAAAAGTTAGTTGTTTTTAAGTCGTTTACGTGGACGTATCATACCTTTCTTTGGTGTTAAAAATGTCTAATTTTAAGCCAAATAAAGAGCATTTGCGGCATGTCATGATTTTCTTATTCGATCAAAAGAAAAAGGCATCTGAATGTCATCGAATTCTTGTTGAGACTTATGGCGATCTTGCTCCAACCGTCAAGACATGTGAACGTTGGTTTCAAAGTTTCAAACGTGGTGATTTTGATGTTACTGATAAAAAACGAGAAAATCGACCAAAAAAGTTTGAGGACGTCGAATTGCAATCTTTATTAGACGAAGACAATACCCAAACCCAACAAATGATGGCAGAACAGTTGAATGTCACTAGACAAGCCATTTCCGATCGCCTGAGAGCTATGGGAAAAATTCCAAAGGTTGGAAAATGGGTTCCACATGAATTGGACGAACGACAGATGGAAAAACGAAAAATTGTGTGCGAAATGCTGCTTTTACGCCACGAAAGAAAGGGTTTTTTGCATCGAGTTGTAACTGGCGATGAAAAATGGATTTATTTTCAGAATCCCAAACGAATAAAATCATGGGTAACGCCAGGACAACCATCCACATCGAGTGCAAGACCGGATCGTTTTGGGAAGAAGACAATGCTGTGTGTGTGGTGGGATCAGAAGGGAGTAGTCTACTACGAGCTTCTCAAACCCGGCGAAACAGTCAATACCGACCGCTACCGACAACAAATGATCAATTTGAGTCACGCATTGATCGAAAAACGCCCAGAATGGGCTCACAGGCACGCCAAAGTCATTCTTCAGCATGATAACGCTCCTGCACATTCAGCCAGATTGACTAAGGAAACGATTTCTTCGCTTGGTTGGGAACTCCTACCCCACCCTCCGTATTCACCTGACCTGGCGCCTTCTGATTATCACCTATTCTCATCGATGGGACACTCATTGGCTGAGCAACACTTTAACAATTTGGAGGATGTAAGAAAATGGCTCGATGAATGGATTTCAAATAAAGATGAAGCATTCTTTTGGAATGGTATCCATAAATTGCCCGAGAGATGGACAAAATGTGTAGAAAGCGAGGGCCAGTACTTTGAATAAAATATATTATACTTTTTTTTTTTTAATTAAATTATATTTTAAGAAATAAACGACATTTTAAACTTGCAGACCTGGTATGATTTTGATGGAGAATCAGGTGTCTGAGTCTCGTTCATATGTTCTTATTAAGTATTATTATTGAGGGTGACTGTTATGTGAACTTAGAGTTTTATTTTCATAATGATATATGTAACTTTTATTTAAATATATTAGCGTTGTATTGTGATAGAAAAATGTGTGGGGGTTATTTATTCACCCAGTTTCCCCCCCCCCCTCCCTCACCCCTCCCAAGGTAACACTTACTTCATTATTTTTATTATATTATAAATACTTATTAAGATAATTAATAAATTTCAAAGGAAAATTAAGATGATACACACCAAATCTTTTAAATTGCCTTCCAACATTAAAACATAAATTCCACCTTGTTTCAAGTCTATATTTCTTAATGGCCTCTCGTTAACTGTAATGACATACCTGTAAAAATTTCAAGAATTAATATCTCTAACATTTACAATAAAAAAAATAAATAAATACAAATCTTTAAAATTGATCCTTACCTCCCGATTAAGGGCATTTCTATTTGCTCCGACTGATGAGATCCATATTTTACAGAGAAATTTCTTACATTGTCAATAGTTTCTGCTGATATCGATAACTTTTCAACACCACTATAGAGAATCCTAAAATTAAAAAAAATAGTTTATTGATATGAAATGCGATTTATAGGATCCAATAAGTAAAGTAAAGGGTCTGGCAAAATGATCTCCCCTATTTGGAGAGGCCACTGTGTGAGCTGTGGTGAGGATACGGATGTGGAGGGGGGATCGGCAGACAGCGGTATACGTGCCATTTGAATTGCGGTTTGTATTTGGCAGACACCATTCTGTTCCTGATAAAAAAACTATCAAAGTTTGATTATCAACCTTTAGAGCATCGGGCTCTGCATTGAAAAAAAAGTCTACTGGCCGGCCTCAGACCGTAACAACGCCGGAAAATGTGGCGCGAGTGAGAGCGTCCGTCCAACAATCTCCAAAGCGTTCAGCATTTAAACATGCAGCTGCCTTGGAAATGTCTGATCGAAGCGTAAGAAGAATCCTGCACAGAGATCTCCACATGCATCCAAACAAAATGGATACAAACATCGCCCCACGACCTTGGAAGCACTAAAGGAGACAATTGCCCAGGAAGTGGCTGCCATTCCACCAGAAATGACTCGAAAAGTTATGGAAAACTTCTGTGAAAGGTTACGTCAATGTGTCAACAATGGGGGCGGGGGCGCCACTTACCAGACATAATTTTTAATTAAGGTAAAATGGCATAATATTTGTTACTCACAAATATAAGTTTTTTTTCTGTATCTCTATTTGTTTGCCTATAATTACTTTTTAAAATACAGGAGGTCATTTTGCTGGACCTTGTATAATCAGTGAACTGTTTTTTTTTTTCCAAACAAGACGAATAAAAATATATCTAAAGAATAAAACATATTATATTGACTGTGCATCGATTATTGATTTAAAATGTATTACTAATTTAAAAACAGTAACTTACTTCAGTTTAGGGTTAGAAGATTGAGACTTGACCATTTCCTCATTTCCTCTGGTCATATTTAATCGAATCAAAGAGAGTTTACTATTTTCGTTTAAAAGCATAAATGAAAAAATCTAAAAAAGAAATATCTTAAATGAACTTATGATCATAATTACTGACACTATGATTCAAAAGAAGTGTGTGAAAAATATAAGGCACCTAATGTTAACTTTAAAAAATATTGGATAGGAATCACCAGAAACAAAACTTATATTAAATAATGTTTTAACCTGTTTATGTGTGCTTAAAATTTAGTTGAACAATTTAGGCCTTCTTCAAATCTAATCTAATTTAAATCTTATTCAAATATTAAAAAACCAGACAGACAAATTAAATTTTAAAGAAATACAAGAGATTAAATATGCAACAATTATATAGAATAAATAAATTAGATTCACAAGCACTTAAATGATAAGTTATATTACATGTAATGGTAATATATGTAAGGCGATGAAAAATGATTATAAAAAACAGGAAGTCAGCAGTTTATGAGCCAAATATAAATAATTAGGACAAAAAGCTAATATTAAAAAATGTTATTACATACAAAAGCATAAATCTAAAAACTAACAGAAAAAAAAGAAGAAAACCTGAAAATGATACTGCACTAATTGAGGCTTTGCCAGTTCAGATGTAACTCTATCTTTAGTATATTTATTTTCATTTTGTCCTGATGTTTCAATTGGAATGATTATTATTTCTACAACACTAAGTTATTGTCAGATGCATGATAAGTAAAACATGGAACTTTAAGTTATACACTGATATCCATATTAATAATTAAACTTAATAGTAAATAGTAAATTAAACTCAACAGTAAAAATATATTTATAATTCTACCTAAAATAAATACTTAACATACCTCTTTTTCGTTAAGTTGAAGAGAACCGGCCCAAGAACCTACACACGCTGCCGATATGGTCACATTAACAGGACCAGAAGAGATTTGGTTGAAGTCAAGAAAACCTCTAGCTGGTAATTCAACTTTATTTTGAATCCCATCGATTTCAGCAGAGCAGCTTAGTGGATTATAAAACAGGGCTTTTGACTCTCCGATTCCTGGTAATGGCGGAATCTCTTTCTTAAATGAAAATTAAACTTCTGTAAAGTACTGATGAAGAAGGATTTGATTTTATCTTATTATTTAAATTTAATGATCACCTGGATAAAAAGCTCGAGAGACCCAGACATTAGAAAAGCTAGAGCAGCAAGAAAACCTCCGATAACCAATTTCTGAAGAGGTGTTCTCACTAATTTTAATTTTTCTAAAAACGGATAAATAATACTCTCGAAAAGAGGAATGAAAAACAGTACGAGCATAGCATCAAGAGTTTGCATTTGGTCTGGTTGAATCATGAACCAACCTATATCTCCATTCATACGACTAGCCTGAAATGTCCATTTGGATCCCTGGAAATGATTAAATAATTTAATTTAGTTAAAATAAGATGTTAATGCATAACTTAGTAGTAGCAATTGCAGACTGGTATAAAGGTTCTAAAGATGAAAATTAAATGAGCAAACAAAATAATAATAAAATACTCTCTTAAAATGCCAGTATTTTTAATCCATTTATTATGTGTTTTTTCTGGTTTCGGCCGTGTTGTCAAATCTTTACCGACGTTTCGCTGGCAGTACTGCAAGCTTCCTCAGGGTTTAATCAGAGACTGAAAGTGTTTTTTCTGCTTCAGTTAATATAAATATAGCCTTTCGCCTATGGGGGCAGAGCCTATTCTGGGCAGAGCCTGGTTGTTTTCTAATTGGGAGGTGCTCGACAACATACCATTGGCCAAGAAGAACCCAAAAAATATGAAAGAAAAGACAAACCAATCTGAAGTCAACCAGTCAAGGCCCATCCAATCAGAGTCCGCCCAATCGGGAACCCTGCCAATCAGAAAGTAACCAATCAGATCACTAGAAGAATAGGTTCTGCCTCCGCACCTGCAAAGCTATAAATACCTAATCAGACAAAAAAAACACTTTCAGACTCAGATTAAGTCCTGAGAAAGCTTGCAGTAAGTCGAAGAAACCTGGAGGGGTAGGACAAATAGCGAACTTTACCAACTTTATGGCGAGGCTGATGTGGTGAGGAATATCAAGCTGAGAAAACTGCGCTGGGCTGGCCATGTTGCACGCATGCCAGAGGAGGAAGTACCAAGAAGCTGCTGGATGGGAGGCTCCAACCAACCAGAGGAAGAGGAAGACCTCATCTTAGATGGGAGGACACTTGGCAGAGATGCCCGCCAACTACTAAACACCCGCAAATGGGGAGCAGCCGCACAGGATCGAGCCAACTGGCGAAAGGTTAAGGAGGCCAAGGACCACATCTGTACATCTGGTCTGTAGTGCCAAGAATGGCTGATAGATGGAAACTTGCAGTATGGCCAGCAAAACATCAGCAAAGAATTTGATGACACTGTCGAAACCAGATAAAACATATAATGAATGGTTTAAAATATTAATTGTTATTCAACAATTAAAAAAAAACTAGTCAGTTTTTATTAACAATGATAATTACAATTATTTTTCATGATTAAAATAATTAGTTATCTACTACAACTAAATTAAATGTCAAGAAAATTAGTTATCAAACAATACCTACTAATAATTAAATTACTTTTAACAAAAAGCATTTTAATTGCAGCTACATCGTTGACTATTTGTTGTTTACTCTCAACAAATAATAATAAAAATGTAATACATAATAATAATAGTACAGTAATGTATAATATTACATACCTGTTGATCATATAAAGCCCAAAATACGATAGTGGGCGAGAACAAATAAATTAATTTCATCAGAACTTTAATGTCTGCTATCAACTTAGTACTATATCTGTCTTCAGCGTAGTCTAGCCAATTCTCTTTCTTTTCGCATGAATTAATTTTCTTAATTACTGCATGCTAAAAATAATAATTAAATTTTAATCTAAACTTAACTTGTTTTCAGAGGAAAATAGTTGACAGGATGATAGTATGGAGAACGGAGATAGTTGGGGGGCGCAGTCAAAAAAAACACCAAATAAGTACTATACTTATATTTAGTAAGCGGCTCCTCTCCCAATCGCCCTGAAGATGACGTACACTGTAGGTCGAAACGTCGGCACTCATTAAATATAAGTCTAGTACTTATTTGGTGTTTTTTTGACTGCAGCCCCTAACTATCTCCGTTCTCCTTAACTTGTTTTCAATATATTGCTAATTTAAATAGATGATAACAATTTTATTATTCCAATTATCCGTGCCTTGTTATTTTACTGGGTGTCAAAAGATTGACATCTTTCAATTAGAAAGCTATATGCTATTCAGCCTTGTTCAAAACAACAGTAACATTTTAGAAGGGGCATTATAGTTATATTTAAATAAATTTCTCTTTTTTGACATTATTTTATCAAATCCTCCCATTTTATTAACAAAATAATGACTAAAAAGAAAGCTGAGATTTTTTTAGAGATATTTAGAATTGAATTAAAATGTATTTATAAATAATTAAATGGGTCTAAAAATAATTTTTAAAAATTGTTTTCCTAAAAACCAGAGGCATTATGTATTCTTTATGAAGGATACAATTAGCAAGAGGGTACAGTCAATAATGACACCAAATAAGAAAAACTTATTTATTACTAGTGCCGACGTTTCGGCCTACGGTGTGAGCCATCTTTTACATTTGTACCTTTTTCATATTGTATCTTACTTTTACCTTCTCATTTTTCTTACTCTTTGTATTTCTTTGCATTATCACTTTCTGTACACATATTATGTCCTTTTGTTATTCATATATATATCCTTAATAATCTACCCAACAATAATTTTCTTTACTCTTCTATAACTCTATATGTTATTATATTCTTTCTTGGTACTGCAATGTTTTTTTATAGTTATTTTCTGTTTTTCTTTCCTAACTCTGAAGATGGCCTACAACGTAGGTCGTAACGTCGTCACTCATAATAAATAAGTTTTATAATTGACTGCACCCTCCCCCAGACTAATTGTATCCTTCAATAGATCTTCCAATCAACTGTTTTCCTCTCTAATATGTATTCTTTAGTTTGGGTAACCTAAGTAGGTTACTAACTTATGAAATCAATACAGAAAATATTCATTAAAAAAACTAATAACATAAAAACATTTAAAAAATAAATAAATAAATTTAAATCTATTAGTTATAATGCAATTGGGAAAAACCACAATGCAAAGCCTTATGTTTCAAAAAATACACCTACTTACCAGTCGACGTTTCGCCTATTCAGGCATTATCAAGACACCAAAATCAAAACGGGGTTATGTGAATCGCATCTCGAAGAAAAAAGTGCAATACATCCCAACGATCAACAGCCCAAATAGGCTCCAAACATGAGACAGCACCCTACCACCAAGACGTTCAACATACAACTTGAGATGGATGTTGAACGTCTTGGTGGTAGGGTGCTGTCTCATGTTTGGAGCCTATTTGGGCTGTTGATTGTTGGGATGTATTGCACTTTTTTCTTCGAGATGCGATTCACATAACCCCGTTTTGATTTTGGTGTCTTGATAATGCCTGAATAGGCGAAACGTCGACTGGTAAGTAGGTGTATTTTTTGAAACTTAAGGCTTTGCATTGTGGTTTTTCCCAATTGCATTATAATAAATAATAGTGTTTCTTTTTGAGTTTTTGGCTCTATTTTAGTGATTTAAATCTATTAGACTAAATCATTTGCATGAGATAATTTAATCTCTCTAATATATAGTTAAGAATTTAATATTTTAACATATTGTAGATATATAATATAATATTATGGATAGTTAATTAAAAATCGACGTTAATTTTAATTTTATTACAAATTTAAGTTATTACAAAGAAAACAAAACAATATTTGATTGAAATGAAATCTCCGTGGGTCAATGATAATTATTTTAAATTCGGGCTAACTAGAACAAATTTTAAATTACAAACACAATTTTTAAAGTACAATGACTCAAATAAACACTTACAGAAATATCTACCAATCTCTGTCTTGAAACTCCCTCTGAATCAATATATAATACCGTTCTTCTTGACAACTTGAAGATCCTTGCACCCAGGCTGCCACTGGTAGAATAGAATAACATGGGATCCTGTTTTCTGGACACCTTGCACTCAAATGGGATGAATAACTGGAAGGTCCTCTTCCCTGGACGTCTCGTACTAGATAAGTGATGAAATACGGAGATGCTATATCTGGCACATCCACAAGTAGTGTAGAATACTTAGGAGGTTCTCTTCCTTGGACACGTCGTACTCAATTGGGTCGAAATATGGCGCGAGACGCCGATAGTGAGCAGCAATGCCATTTGTATAATATTTAAATCAAGTTTACTTATAAAAAATCGTTTTAATTGAACAAACCAAAGATTAAATTAATAAAAAAGTATTTAATAAGTTTTAGAATTATTTTTATTTACTTAAATAAATTGCTCGAAAATCTACGTTGCCCTTAAAGCCGGTTGCACCAACCTAGTTTAAACTGGGATTTCCGATATCTCAGTTTAAATCGATTATTACGCGTTGCACAAAGTAGGTTTAAACTCGAATCTAGGTTTAAACCTTACAGGCCACACATGGCCGTTTAAACCTCGTTTACATTAAACTCGTGTAACCATATTCTCACATTTCAAACTTCACTTCTTGTCGCCCTAGGCTTTGTTTTGTTTCTAATTTTCTTAACTGGCTTTGTTTTGTTTTTAATTTTCTTTACTGGCTTTGTTTTGTTTTTTGATTTTAACTTTGTTTTCAATTTTTGTTATTTATTTATTTTTCAAGAAACGGATTTTGTTGGCAATATAGACATTGACGATTTGACAGATGAAGAGTTTCTTCAATTAGTTGCTCATTCATTGATGAGTACAAAAGTATTTCGTGCTGGACAGAATCATTTTCTCCAATTGTCGAATCAAGAATTTTTTGACAGATTTAGAGTTTCAAAAAGCACGGTTCAAGTTGTTTTGGATTTAATTAGACAGCAGCTCGACAGCTTTTTATAAATTATTTTGAAAATTTAATACCTGAATTGTAAATATGACAGTATTCACTGAAGGAAATAAATTTATTGTTTGTTATTTGTTGTTTTTACATTCAAAACCTTTATTAAAATATTATTAATTAAACCATGTCTCTGGCAGAAATATATACAGGCTTAATAACAACTGGTAATTAGTTTATGTGAAAGTTCAAGATAATATTCTCGTTTTCAACTTTTGAAAAAATTAATTTGAAAATGAAACTATCTAATCTGTTTTTGCATAGAATTATTCTCATGTGAAAAGCTAGAACTATTTACCATATTTTTTATTTTCCATTTTAAAATATTGTAATCCCATTAAAATTGCGGGTAATTCTCAGATTATAGACAAGTTTGAGCATCCAAATAAAAAACAAAAAAAAAAATTCGGGGAAATTTTCCCTTTGAAAATTATTTGCACTTATATATATTACAATAGCTAACAGCAAATTAGAATACTGTAAATTTAGAAGTGATAAGAAACAAACAGATCACATATTAACATTCCTCGTCAGACAAAATTAATTTTTTTTTTAAACAGAACTACATTGCACAAACACATTCAATGTAAAGTTCAAAATGAATTGTGTATATAAAGCAAAAATGAAAATAAGTGGAAAAAATTGAAATGCACATAATATTTCAATTTTTAAATGTTTTATTAAAAAGAAAAAGTTTCAACAAATCTCAATCTCAAGTCAGGTAAAATAAATTCCCACTTAATACAAAACCAAACTTTTTGTTTGTTTTTGTATTAAATAAGCTGAAGTCATTTATTGGAATTAAAATTGATGGAAGAAAAACATGAGGCTGAACTGGCTCTTAAACGAGAGATGGCTGAAAAAGAATTTATTTTAAAAAGCTGAAGTCAACAATTAAGAACTTTTAGAACTCTTTATCAGTTCTAAACGAAGCAAATGCTTTTCTTCTCTCTGCCTCATCATTGTCTCAAATTCCTCGATATTTTGGGACTTTTTTTGTTCTGAGATTCTAACCTTCTCTTGTGCCCATTGGGTAATCTTATCTCGGGTTTGTGGCCTGTGTGCCCCTGAAAGACAAAAAAAAAATGCATTACCTTATTGAATTCAATTATTATATAAATTGATGAGGTAGCCTCTCAAGTAAACGAATATCAATTTAAATTTAATTTTGAATTACCTTATGTTTAACAAAATTAGAATATGAATCGGGTCAGTCCAAACCAAGTGGTCCAGCACTGGTTGCTTGACCACCTCAGAAAAATTTCAAACTTTGTGACCTAAATCCTTCATGTTGAAGAAAACAAAATTTTTCTGAGGTGGTCAAGCAATATTTTTTTTTTTTTTTTACCACTTCATATGGATTGTTCCCTAATGATGATCTATTAATATTATATACTAATATTGTCAAATACACATAAAATAGTTATTAAATAAAATTGGAAACTGTTCACATACGTTGCCTCAATGGGGTAGATTTAGGCTCTCTCAATTGGGATGGGTTGTATAAGGTCCAATCCGATTCTAGAAGAAAAAAAGTTGATAATAATACAGGAAAACTGGAATAATTAGAGATAAATGAATTCTAAAGTACTTACGTTTTTTTATGTTGTCGAATCCATTATCAAGGTTCATTTTCTTAGGTTGCATTTCCCTTGCTTCCTCAATTAATCTATCCTCACCTAACGTAAAAACAATGTTTCAGAAAGTATATAAATAAAAATAATACCCACAAATGAATATATAACATACTTGTGATCACAATCTCTTTTGCACTTCCTGTCTCGTTTGATTTTAAAATTGATGCCTCCTCATTGGCATTCATGTCAGCTGGAAATTAGATAATTTTTTTTTTTAAGAATGTAAATTTATTTAACGAATTATAAAGTTTTTGTTACATAAAAACATTACTTAATATATAAAAACTTACTAATTGGTATAGCATCATCATAAAATTCATGGGGTAGCCCAGTAATCTGGGTACAGTTTATATTTTATTGACTATAAAATTTTATTGACTGCACCCCCAACTATTTCTTCCTTATATTAGAAGTTACAGTCAACCAATTCTTCTCTAACATGAATCACATGAATTTTATTGACTGCACCCCCAACTATTTCTTCCTTATATTAGAAGTTACAGTCAACCAATTCTTCTCTA
Source organism: Arma custos (assembly GCA_037127475.1). Lineage (NCBI taxonomy): Eukaryota > Metazoa > Arthropoda > Insecta > Hemiptera > Pentatomidae > Arma > Arma custos. The sequence continues at coordinate 132,920,248 of CM073760.1, read as the reverse complement.
ACATGAATCAAAAGATATTTTGAGTTGTCTCTCCATTTATTTTTTTAAAACGGCAAGCACTTTCAAACCACATTTAGGTTTGGCAATCAGAGGTAAAGTTTGTCTCTGATTACCAAACGTAAATGATGGTGAGTGATCAACAAGTGTCTTTGGCCTGAAGAGCATCAGAAATGTGATTGAAAGCACTTGCCGTTTTTAAAAAACAAATGGAGAGACAACAAGTTACTGTGTTTCATTATTAATAATTACTGGCACTTTGTTTGGTTATCAATAATTGGTTTCTGTAGATAAAATTTGAAACGAATAGATGACGATTTCATAATAAATCGAGTTATTCAGTTTTTAATTGTTAATCTTTATGTTAACTCAACTACATAGTTAAAATGACTTACCTTAATATCGTTCTTTCTCAATTTCAAGTTGAAGATTTAGTTCAGAACTGGATAAAAACTGTAGTATTACCTGTTGAAAACGGCACAAAACAACCTATAAGCGTAACCTCCCTTTCAAACGCAGTTTAAAGTAAACTGTACTCCAGCAACGGTTGTTGAGAGAACTAGAGTTTAACTGTTAATCTAAGATTAAACTGAGATCGTCTTATCTCAGTTTAAACCGGTGTTGGTGCAACCGGCCCTTAGTCAGTTAAATTATAAATATTTTAAAAAATAGGCAAATTGTAAACCTACTGTTCCTTAGTTCTTTAAGTTTTTGTACAAATTATAGCATTGCTTTGAATTCAAAAGGAAAAATAAATGCATTTAATTTAAAAAATAAAACAAGCTCAGCTTCTTAGACAGAGAAAATATACAGTTGATATGTTTCTTTCTTAATTATTAATTATTGTTCATAAATATAAAATCAGAGAATAGCACGCTGAGTATATGTAAACTGTGTACTTATAATCAAATTATATAGAAAAAAAAATAACTACTAGATATTTAGAAAAATATTATGCACTCTACTTACACCAATACAACCTCCAACTTGAAGTGCAATGTTGTCTTTTGGGTTCTTTCTTTTGTACATAGGACTTCCAACAACAAATATAACTGTAATGTAAAATATTTTTGGATTTAATATACTTATCAAATAGTTTTTTATTCTACAGCTTAAGAAAAAGATACTTGTGTATTAGCTGGTCTGCATGAAACCTACCTTAATATCTCCTGTAACCTTTTCTTATCACATTTCTTAATTGAGTTATTATGTGTGCATTATTAAATTGCTGTCTGTTGTTTTGGGTTTTTTTCTGTTAATTTTGTTTATTGTATATTTAAATTTCTCTATTGTTTATTAAATTAAATTTTATGGTTTTGTATTATTCCTTTTGTTATTACCTATTTAAAATTAACAGACTAACACTTTGGGATGAGCCGTATTCAAAAGAAGAAGCTATGAAATACTTTAAGAAGTTTGGAATAATTCCAAAGACGAAATTATGTGAAAAGGTCATCAAATGGGTTTTAACAAGGACTGAAATGGAGATTTTTCGTCAAAAGTGTAGGAAAAACATTACTATAAGAAGAGGAACATGGCTAAAGGGATCTAGAATTAGCATTTTATTATTACATTTTGTATATTTCAATTTCAATTAATATGAATAAGAAGGTAGGTATAATCAGTATCAGAATTATCTGTGTTCAGGTTATAAACAATGGCGGATAACAGTCCCTGCAGACTGGCTAGTACACAAGTACCAAGAAAAATAACAGATTAATTAAAAAGTAATGAATCTTAACCATTAAAACAATACACAATTAATGATGGATTGGTTATATTTACCAAGAGCTATTATCATCAGTCCGGCAGGTAAACCAAATGCTAACGGGTAACAGTCTTCGTTGCTTCCTAGGCAATGGTACTCGCGCAGCATCGGAGTCAAGAAAGATGAAATAACACTTCCAGCATTAATTGAAAAATAAAAAACCGAAAAGAAACGTCGGAGCTGTTGCTCTTGTTGCGGAAGAATAAACTGGTCCCCTCCGAAAGAAGAGACGCATGGCTTTATTCCACCGGTTCCTACCGCAATCAGAAACAGTCCAAGGAGCGATAGTTCTCTGAAATGAAGGTTTAAACGTTATAAAGAATATAAAAAGAAAAAAATTATGGGTAAAATAAAGCATCATCAATGAAGTAAATTTATAAATATTTATATTTTAATTTCTCCGATGAAGAAAGGAATAGGAGATCAAAGAGGATGAAAAAATACTGGGTGGAAAGAAAGTCACGAAATATACATAATTGATTGATCCAGATTACTCCAAAGTTGGGTAAAAATAAATAAATTTACATATTTGATGTTACTGTCCACAAAATTCTTATAAACTCAATAATAATAACAAAAATCTATGAAATGAAAATTAAAAAAATTTTCTCTAATTAAATAATATGCTTTTGATAAGAAGCATACCAATATTATCGACGTTTTATCGATCCTAAACAAGTGATTTTTTTTTTATATTAAGATTAACAATGAAAAATATAAGTGCCATTCTTAAAGTTCGAAGATGAAATGAAAAATATTTAATGTGCCAACAAATTTCCATACATTAACAAAAGTGTCCATAGCTATCATAAAATCCCTATTCTTGGATAAGCAAAATTTAGAGCTCTTACTGTAGCATCGTCCGATTAGCCATAAGAGCATAAAGTGACATTAAATAAACAAACAAACAAACTATTATAAATCTGCAAACCATAGCAAATTAATTTTTACGATAATAGAATTTTCTAAGGATCCAGATTTACAGCATGATTCATTCAGAATCATTTACCTAAATTATTCTGTAATTAAACAAGCCAAGATCATTACAAATATATTAAAAAATCTTGTATACTTATTTGAAATAGATTTTAAAACTATATAATTACTTTTCATAGAAACTTAACTTGGTTTATATGGAAAAATTTTAGTTTCACACTTGAGTTTTTGAGCTATACTGACATGTCCACAGTAATAACTGTAACTTATTTAATGAATTATGTGATTTTCAACAAAATATGGGTTATACTGAAACATACAAACTAAATCTAAAATTAAACTCTAACTCTATGAGTGAAAATTTTAATGTTTCTAAAAAAATGAACATATACCTGTGAGGAATACTCAGAGCTGCAACAGAAGAAAATGAAAGGACAATATTTCCGGTTGCATAGAGTAAAGAAACATAAAGTATCGTGCTGAAAAATAAAATTTTAATAAATAAAATATCATTACTTAAATATTTTTATTTTGAAGAGAAAAGATTTGTCCTGGCTGGGATTCGAACCCGGGTCTTCTGCATCTCTAGCGCGGTACTTTCCCAACTGAGCAACCACGTAGGTAACCAGACAAATCCTTTCTCTTCACCTCAAATCCTTTCTCTTGTTTGGTCTGATTACCTACGTGGTAGCTCAGTTGGGAAAGTACCGCGCTAGAGATGCAGAAGACCCGGGTTCGAATCCCGGCTAAGACAAATCTTTTCTCTTCAAAATAAAAATATTTAAATAATCACCATAAAATAAATAAGGATAAGGTAGAAACTACAAAAAAAAATTCTCTTTCTTTTCCTAAAAAAGGTAGTAATATCGTAGAAAAAGGACTAAGTTAATACTGGAATGGTTGAGTTTCTATAAACGGTGGTTGTTATTGTTTTCTACTTGAATCTTTCATTTTTAGTCGTCAATACAGCATTTCGTCACTCCCGTTAAATTTCCATTTCATGACTTACAACCTTTTACATATCAAGGCCTCATATAATATGATAATCCATAAAAAATTACCAGTTTTTTTCATAGTTTTAAAATTATATTATTCTAAAACTTTTATTTTTGTTTTAAAATATTCAAAGTCTATATAACGATTCCTTCACAATACCACATTTTGGGTTTGGGAGGAAGAATTTCGCAACACCATTACGAACCTCATTAAAGGAATTAAAGCTTTTTCCAAATGATCCAATGTCCATAGCCTTCGATATATTGGTTTTATCAAAGAATACCATAGAATAATCCACAGTCTCTAACTTTAAAACATATCACACATGTTAGTTTCAAAGGTAGAGCAGTGTATACTAATATTTATGAAAATAAAATATATTAATGTTACTAACAAATTATAATACTAAAAAAAAAATATTATAATTATAAAAATTATTATAATATAAAATGTCATCAAAATCTCACTAGTATTTTCCTAGCCATGCATCAGCTATGATTCCGCCAAAGATAGGCGTGAAGTAGCACAGTACGATGAACGTGTGGTAGATTATTGTCGCATTATGTTCGCCATAATGAAGAGAATCCTTAAGGTATAGTGCTAAAACGCCTGTAATTTATTGTTCGTAAATACAAAGAAATAATTTTTCCAAACTCCATGGGGTTACCATGGGGGGAACAAATTAAAATATATATAAATCTACAGCCCCCATGAATAAGTGGTTAAATCTAATTTTCTCCAAAATGAGTTTCTTGAAGTTAAGTAAGCTGGATCGTGTTATTTTTGTAGTGAATAAGGGGCTACGTAAGGCATTGGCTTGAAAAGGAGTTATCGTTTATATTACATCTCCATTTAAAGCCAAAAACTACGAGAATGATACAGTTCCGGTTATCTGAAAGCAGTTAACTCTCCCTGGACAAAATCTGACTAAAAACTTATTCACAAGAGCAGCAGATGTATCATTAATAGTAACCCTACTACTAACATTTTATGTGATACAACAAAATAATAATAAAACAAATTTTGTTTGAAGTATACCAAAATATGTTCTATTATTTAAAATGTAATACATGGTATGAAAAAGTGATAAATGAAACTAAAATTATATTCAAGTCAAGATATTAAATCATAAATTAGAAATTACTATAAGATCAGAATATTTTTTTTTTTTTTTTTGCAAAAATAGATGCAATAAATGAAAAGTTAAAACACTTTATAATAGAGATATAAAATTTTTAATTCATTTTAGATAGCAGTAATTAGATAACAAATATTACTTACCACGCATTCCATAATAAGAAAACCTTTCACAAAATTCACTACTAATTATGAAAAATACAGATTTAGGGTATTTCAATTCCTGAAAAAAAACCGTTACTAGTAATAGTAAGTTGCTAATAAAAAAAAATAATAATAAATATTATTAAAAAATAATATTACTTTTTCTGTTTTATTCACCTCCCTATTCCCAACCTCATCATCTGAAATAAATAAATAATATTATTTCATTTTAATAATTAAAATAAATGATGAAATTGTTTGTGGTTATTTGTAAAAATTAAGATTTTTTATAGGCACATAAAATTCAGAAATTAACAGGATAAAAAATTAATAACATTAATATACAGACAAAATTCAGCACAACTCACATCAACAGCCTAAAAAGCCATCCATAAGGAGCCACTATCTCTTTAGTGAAGTATTGCCTCTTATTGATTTTTGTCTTTAATATGAGATGTGCTTAATTTCGCTTGAAATTATAATGATCTTATTTTTTCTGTCCTGATGATGTTTGAATTTGAAAAGGGTTAATTCAAGACTCAAGCCTTTATCACTAAAATAGAGCCAAAAACTCAAAAAGAAACACTATTATTTATTATAATGCAATTGGGAAAAACCACAATGCAAAACCTTATGTTTCAAAAATACACTCACTTACCAGTCGACGTTTCGCCTATTCAGACATTATCAAGACACCAAAAACAAAAAGGGGGTTGTATGTTGAACGTCTTGGTGGTGGGGTGCTGTCTCATGTTTGGAGCCTGTTAGGGCTGTTGATCGTTGGGATGTATTGCACCTTTTTCTTCGAGATGTGATTCACATAACCCCCTTTTTGTTTTTTGTGTCTTGATAATGCCTGAATAGACGAAACGTCGACTGGTAAGTGGGTGTATTTTTGAAACATAAGGCTTTGCATTGTGGTTTTTCCAATTGCATTATAACTCAAGACTTTATGCTTGGATTTTTAAATTTATTCCTGGTATTGTATTAGTACTCTTTTATTCATGGCTCTGTTAATTTTAATTTAATTTTGGTCTCCCTCCGGGATTATTTTCAGGTTTTAAATAGAGCAGTTTTTGATAATTTAAAAAAAAATAATTATAATGGAATTTCATTTTCTGTATAAATTGGTTCAATCAATTAGTCATCGAGGGATAAATTCTTATTTCTGGACTTTAGGACAGAAGGCACGTTCTGAGTAATATGTGTAATATGATTCGATGCCAAAAAGTAACAAGAATTTCTTCCCTTCAACCGTATTATTATTTTCTCTTAAATTTTGTCCTGGCAAACAGAAACTAAAAATTAATAAATAAAGCTAGGGAGTATTAGGCTCACTGCAGAAGCTAACAATACACTCTAGTAAGTAAAATCTACTATTTGATTATCTACTATCCAGTAAAATCTACAACAAAATTTTTGATGTATGGAGATGTGAGAAAATGCATAAAGAATGGTTCAAATCCTTAATCTGTCGAATAAATAAAAAGGATGATAAAAAGGGTCTTGTTATTGTCTTATACAATATTTTCAATTTTTTTACTAAAAAAGTTAAATATTTTTCTAAAGGTATAATAAATGATTATTAGTACAAAAAAGTAGTATAGATCAATTATTCATAAAAAGATGACTGCTTGAATATTGCTGGGAGCACATGACTATTTGACATTTTTTGAAATAACAATTAATAAGATTAAATATTTTACCGACCACAGCCAGATTCGAACACAGAACCTTCACATCTAGTTCTTAGAAAACAGTAACATTATTTAATGTGTGTCAACATATTGACTATAGTCAGGACTAAAACTTGGTTATCATGAACTTTTTAATCCTTGTGATGGTATAAAATTAAGGCTGAAACGTCAGAACACAGTAATAGTTTCACATGTTTTTCCATGACTGCACCCTCAACCAAACTTCTTAAGTATCATACTAATTTAAAGGAATGAGTTTTTTGGGTCATCAGGAAGCAAGATCCCAAACATTTTCTAGCTGGTAAACTTTGAAATCTATCAGTGGTACAAAATATGTTACTGCAAACAAAATTAGTAGAAAGAACTAGTATAGTGAATCTATGAAACTAACATTAAAGGTTAGCATTGGGCCGACTTAAGTGTGGGACAGGGCAGGATTTAGAAGGACTTAAACTTTCTGCAGAAGAAAGATGTTGAAAAAGTCTGAAAAATTTCTGGCATGAGTCTAAACAACAAGGAAAGAACACATTGAGAAAGAAATCCTGAACAGTTGTTGTGTATTTGTAGTCTGTAGATGGCTGTATCAAATAATAATAAAACAATAAAATAATTAGTATTTAATGTCTTAAGCAATCATGCAGTATAAGTTCAGCAGGTTGCGACTTTAAGTAAGTTTTCATTTTTCATTTATTTCCTTTTTAATATTCCCATAAAGAAAATAATTGTGAGTTTCAGTCTGAAAAAATTGCTTAATTATGGGAAATGTGTATATTTCAGTAATCATTTCATCAAGATAAATATTTCAGCTAACATTTCGAACCGTTAATCATGATTTATGTTTGTTGAAACGTTCATTTCTTGTGATATACACATTTCCCATAATTACTCTCTTTTTTCTGTACTAAACTCGCGATTATTTTTATTGTCATAAATATTAAACAGGAAAAGAATGAAAATTCAAAACTAGTGACTTAACTCGAAGCTACAACCTGCAGAACTGATACAATCATGTTTTTAAATGCATAACTACGATTTCACTTCAAATGAATATATTTAATTAACTTTATATCAAATGTAAAAAGGCACAAGGGAGAACACATAAACTCAAGGGTTGCCTAGATATAGAAAATAACTTAAAACAACAAATCTAAAATGTTTTTTATTAATTTTCAACCTGGGTAATCATTTATTAGGGTTTCCAATTCAGAATCATCAATACTTCTAGGCTGCTTAGGAATTCTTTCATATCTAGTATCGTAGTGGCGTCCGAATTGTTTTACAACTCCTTGCATTATTTTCGTTACTTGTCCAATTTAAATTTAACAGTTTGGTACTAACATATGGTTCTTTTAAATCGTAAAAACAGTCGATTCTTGATTAACAAAAAAGATAATTAACACAGTAATTTATTGTTGAATGTCACCTAAGAACTCGTAATTATTTTCTGGATATTGTAACATTCTATTTGATAAGTACCAATAAACTTATCACTAAGCTGGCAAAAGTCACATTCAAAAATAATAAATGTTATAGAGGAGAAGGTTAATTCTAATGCGGCCGAAAGTCGATATTATTATCGATATATTGTTAGTACAGTACTATCGATATATTGTTAGTACAGTACTATCGATAAAATTTTCCCTCCTTTCTGTTAAGACATTTTATCCCAAATTACTTTCTTCTTATTATTATTTTTTTAATTTCTATTGATCACTCAGGATCATGAAACAACTTTATTTATTTCCTTTCTTCTACAGCAGTTTTTTGTGTCTCCAGTATTCTTTCAGTGGTTACATGTCTCCTTTAAACCTTTGTCCAACTTTGTCCAGCTTCTTTGGTAAGTTATTCCACAGGTTGTTGCTTTGAGTTGAGTTACAAGTTTTAGCTATTCATTCGTTTCCCTTTTAATATTTTACAAAAATAAATGTCATCATGAGGTTTAGTATGGAAAAGAGTATGTAATTTTGGGAAATGATTATACTTGGGTAATCATTTATCTAGAAATGAGCATTTCAACAAGCATATATCATTTTTATGTTAGTTGAAACTTTTATTTCTTGATAAAATGATCACCGAAATCTACTCATTACTCATAGTTATAAAACTTGTTCTCAACTCAGAGAGACAACCTGGAGAACATATACCCTTGTCTGGTCTTTCTTTCTTTTTATGCCTGTTACACTTTTATCTGTTAATAGTGATTGATGAAATGGCAAAAACATGTTTTTTGCTACTACTCCAAATACTGTGTTTTAAATAATCTTATGTTGTAAGCCAAAGCCACTTGTTTATTTTCATCATTAAACTTTGTTATATTCACTTTTTATTTTATTATATAAGGCAAAAACTCCGAGATAGGGTCTTATTATCAGTTGAGGTGCGTAGACAAGCTCAAATTGTGATAACTAAGAGCTTTGTATTCTAATGTCATATTCTCATTAGAATTATTATTATATTATTTAAAGTTATTGTTGTTATGTAATTTTGTACCTGATTGTCCGTCTACTTATCTTCAATAGGTAATTTATTATAAAAATGCTCTACGATCCAAAAGGATAGCTCATAATTTCGGTTGATAAAATTTCCATAGCCAAAAAAGTCAACCCACCATAGATGTGTTCTTCATTACTTACTGGACCATCTTATTATTCCATTGAGCATTCTCTTGGGGAATCCGCTTGGCTCCAACTGTTTTATTTTACTCAGAGCATTGGGTTCTTGATATATTTTCTGGATTTCTATATTTCTCTTTGGTACTAGTATGTTTAAGGGCCTGCTGACATCAGCGCGCTCAGGTGTCAGTTACTTCAACTATTTGGACCTTGTCAGGTTATGCATGAATTTTAAATAGGCATTGCCTTTCATTATGATACAACAGATTTATAGGAAATGAAATAAATGAGAAACATATAGACAAAATTAAACTAGAAATAATAAAACATTTATTACAAGGAATATTCATTAAATAACAATTTGTAACTAAAATATGATAATTTTTTTAATTTTAAAATAAAAACATTTAAAAATTAAAAAAATTATCATATTTTAGTTACAAATTGTTATTTAATGATTAAAATAGAAATATTTAAAATATGATGTTATGATAAACAATGAAAGATTTATTCCAAGCAATGCTCATTAAAAAGAACAATATCTTCAAAAATTGCATCAAAAGGGTCTCTTCCCTCTAACTTCGTTATATAAAATGGACAATAGTCTCCAAAAGTAATGTACTATTCCTCAACCACGTATTTAATCGAATACCCAGGGTCTTGCTGCATCCTTTTTTCTGACATCTCCATCTAATTTCATTCCCCACTTGCAGTTTCATATCATGTCCATTTCCACAACGCATTTTCTGCGGAATGACATTCCGCTCCTGAAGAAACCTAACAGCTGATTTTTCATCACCGTGCGAAAAATCTTCTCCCAATTCCAAGTCATATTTGAAGAAAATAATCAAAAACACATTCACCTTCAACTTCACATAAACAATAACAAAACAATAGAAAGGTTACTATAACAGTAGGAGATGGTTAAGAAAAGTGACACCTGAGCGAGCTGATGTCAGCAGGCCCTTAAACATACTAGTACCTTTTCTTTATTCACCTTTGTACTGGACCAAAAATCTTTCCCAGGACCTTTATTTTCTATCTGCTAAACTCGCTCCCTGCTTGTTGTATGATTACCCACGTCTCAATCCTATATTTCAATATTGCTCTAATCACTGCCTTGCATTGAGTTATTTTTTGTTTGAATATGCACTTTGAACTAAGAGTTTTATGCAGGTCAAATAACCTCTATTTCACATAGCAATTCTTGCTTGCACATCTGCCTAAATAGTTTAATTCAATTGGGGAGTATATAAATGCTAATTTTCATTACCTCCGGCTGTACACTTTCTTTTCTTGATGTTATCAGATATTTAGATTTTTATAATTTCAGACTGATTCCATTTCTTTTGCTGCTATATCAAAGTCATCTAAAGCTCCGGCTAATGCAGTGAACATTCTTACTGATATAACCACATCCATCTGCTTATGTCATGATAAGTATTAGCCTAATACATATGGTGCCTCCAGGGTTTGTTAAATAGGATTGAAGAAAGAGAGTCTCGTTGTCGAGTTCGGTTTGCACTTTGAAATGTTCTGAGACACTCCTGAACATTGATCTGGCATGCAGTGTTTGATAGCATCATCCTTGTGATTCTTATCAGTTTTGCTGGGATTCCTTGTATTTCTGTATGTAGATTTTTTTTTCTATCGACACTGCCGTAGCTTGTTCAGAAAATTTATTATTTAAATTAGTTTTTATTTACAAACAGAAAAAATGAATAAAGGTCATAGTCCGAGGATATTTTGAGCTTTTATTTGAAAACCATTTTTAGTTCTTTGTTAAACATTGAGGAAAAAGACTCTCGGTCTTGAGTGATAAGTCAAATTCATCTCTGAAAATGCAATACTATATTACTAATTTCCAAAGTTACAATGGGGGATAAGTTGATCCCTAGATGATAACTTTGGAAATTAATAATATAATATTGCACTTACAGGGATGAATTTGACTTATAACTTTATAGTTATATACATTGTTGGATGATGCAAGGGCGGATCCAGGATTTTTTTCTGGGGGGGGGCAGACGGACAAAAAAACAACAATAACTTAGAAATAAACTTGTAGTATTTATAGAAAGGTTTATTAAAATATCTAAACAATAGTTTCACTCATGTTATTTCTGTTATAACATCACATGGTTTGCCTATAAGTATGTACTGTAATGGATTCTCCACACTACACTAAAACCCGTCTGGGATGGGGGGGGGGGCACGTGCCCCTATGCTCCCCTGGATCCGCCTGTGGGATGATGTACTATGCTTATATTTTAGCTATTGATAAATGTCGAATCGTTTAAATAATTAAGTAGACTGGATATTGGTTTTTTCTTGCTTGATTATGGTTATTAAAATACTGCATTCCAGTGAAGTATATATAAGTTAAATCATAAGTGATCAATGGATAATAGATGTAGCATAGGAAAAAAAGTACGTACAATGATTGTGGTTCATATAACAAAAATAACAAATTAACCGATATCATCATGTTATTCATATATTTATATTTACAATAGAACATTTGACATACATAACTGATAAATCAATATAAAAATACTATTAAACTATACAGTATTTACAAAATGAGATCATATTGCCACAAACAACAATCAAAAGAAGTATTTACACTAAATACAATAATTACATAGTAACGTATATAACAATATACAATAAATAACTTAATTTCAATATTTTAGACAATTTTCTTTAAATATTTTAATTTGTATAATTTGAAACCAACCAATCATATACTCAGTCTTATAGATTGTACTAATAAACCGTAATATTGACAATAAATAGAACATCAACACAAGTATTTAATTGATTATGTAAAGATTTTGTGAGACTTTTTGAAAATTATATAATAAAATACAATATTTAATACAAAAATAAAATGGAAAGAAAAAATAAATATAATTTTGAAAAACATAAAAACAAGTTTTAAAACTAATACAGTGACTAACAGTAGTGTAACAGTTATACAATTGACGAATGTTGTTTCTTTGTTGCTTTTTCAATGGATTTTCTGAAATATAAGTGTACAGACAAGAGAAAAAATCAAGAAAATAGTTTTCTTTTTTAACAGTTACAAACAATATTTTCTTGTAATTAATTTAATGAAAAGAACAGCGCGCTATATTAAAGTCAACATTGTATGATCCATTGCAACAAATGCATTAGTTAAATAAAATTACAAACAAATAAAAAGAAAGTTTATTCAACTTTAATACTCTTAAAATTTTGTATTGCAAGGGTGGGATACGAAAAGAATTTGATGGTTTAGTGGAGCCACAAAGCTCTACTCCATAATTGAAATAGGTCTTATAGTCATGTGTATGAGTCTTTTATAATTAATTGGGAGCTTGGAGCGTTTGTCTAGTAAGTATTGAAGTAACCTGAGACTGTTAAAAAATATTTAAGATATAATACAATATATCGATTTCATGAGAAAACTCAGAACTTTCCAAGGCCATTCGACTTTAAATTGAATTTACTGAAAACATTTAAAACGACGGAAGGTTCCTTTTTTTCAAGATATTATCAAAATATGATTTTAAAATGGAAAATGACAATGCCATCAAAACATACTGTAATAATAGATGAACTAAGGACATGTAAATATATGAATTAACTAAAAATATGTATTTTAATGTGATACATAACTTCAACTGTTTAGAATGTTCTAATGTTGATCACTACTTTTATCTGAAATGTAACAGAACAGGGAGGTTATACTGTCATTTAAAATTATTGATTCAATTGACATTTGAAATAATTTTCAATATAGTCACATAAAAGTCTAGGTAGTATGTGTCAAATATTTGCTGTTTTTCATTATTTTTCTTTTAATATGTTTTAATTTATAAAATTTTCCAAGCATATGCTGAAGTATTATTGTTTGCCTCTATAAAATTCAGTCAAGCTTTAATGTCAGTAATGTGATGATTTTCTGAAACATTGAGCCTTTTAACTAATATTTGTATACAATTAACATTTGTATAGTATAATACAAACTTCAAATTTACTCTATTGCAATAATTTTTAGATTTCCTAATTTTTTTATTAATAATTTTAGGCTAAATTTGGCACCGATGAGAAAGTAGATACAACACGCATATTAAAAATACACTATAACTGAACGTAAAAGTAATTTATGAAACAAGTATATAATGTATTATTGTGCTTCCAATAAATTAAAAATATATTTTATCGTGGCCATCAATGATAGGGTAGGCAAAAGTCTGTCTCTAATTCCTCCCGACCAAAGTGATTAGAATGATAGAGCAATGTGAAAAGGTTTCAGGAATTGAACACAATATTAATCTGTCTATTAATAAGGAAAAATTATAATAAAAATAACAAAAAATAATAAGGCGTGTGAATTAATCTTACTCCAAATAAATTTACAAGGAGTAATAAAAAAAAGAAATAATACACAATAAAAAAAAAAAATATCGAAGTTTGTAAAAGTTATTTTTTTTTTTTTTGGGAAGTCCTCAAATCCTAAACAAAATTATTTTTATTATACGTTGGCAAAGATAAATTTAACAACACGGTCTGTAACCGAAACCGCTAAAGTTTTGTGTAAAAATTGTTTTTATTATATATTAAGTATCATTTCGAGGAAAGTACCTCATATGAATATCATTGTTGATCAGATCAGTGGAGGAGAACGATTGCTTACCCCTTATATGATTTTTGATATATTAATATCAACGGACACAGAGATAACTACAATGTTTTTGACATACATAAAGTCTATGCCATTTATAAATACATTTTTAAATTATTTACAAATCATTCATTAATTATTTAATTTACAATAGATCTTTTAAAATAAATAAATAATTACATTTCTGTTATAAACCATCACAACAAATACCTCAAAAGTTAAGAGTATTTATTTTGTTGTTAACAATCACTTAAGGATTCAATAAATATAAAATATATAATACATACTTACTTCTCACTTTCTATATAACAATTATTTATATATATTCATAAATAGCTTTTTATACTAAACAGATAAACATCATATTTATAAAAATTATAGAATAAATCTCTTAGTTTACCTATAAATTTATCACACTCATTAATATTTAAACATTACAAGACACACAATTATGACTAATTATTCGTACTTAGAATTCTACAAATTATTTCTCCTGAGTATATAATTATTATATCAATGCAAGAATGGCCCTATATTGAAATTAATTCAATTTTAAGTACACATTTAAAAATTACTACAGTCAATAAATATTAAAATAGAGTAAATCGTCTTTAATCGACATATGCAATGAAATGCAGGTAAAATCAGTAGTAGGAACAATAAATCAATGGCAGAGAAGTTTGGTGCTGCGCAGACGTACGGAAGTATGTCGAACCGGTTTTGAATCAAACATATCTTGTCAACTGTGCGTAGAATTCTTGCAAGCAAACCTGAAGCTGAGAAAATGTCGGCCGTTCCTCCGGGCTGATTGCCCAGCAGTACGCCATCACAGCGAATCTAAAAAAATTAATCAAAATCATAATTAAATTTTCAAATTAATAAAAATCTAGATTCTCTTCTTATAGTTGTTTAAGCGATGACACCGTATAAAAAGAGAAAAAATCAATAATGCAATGTTTTGTTTTTTTGTTCATTTAACGTCACTTTATGCTGCTATGGCTAACTGGACGATGCTACAGTGGGAGCTCTAAATTTTGCCTATCCAGGTTTAATTAGGATAGGGATTTTTAACGAGTATCTGACATCGTACAGGCTCGGGACCCCCGTTTAACGTCCCTTCCGAAGGACGGCGTAACTAAGGATTTTTACTCCCTTAAAAAAATCCTAGGGCCACCTGCCTAACGAACCCGCGATCTTGGGTTTAGTAGTTTGTTACGCTAACCACCAGACCACAGGTGACTGTAATGCAATGTTTTTATAACATTAAATCTGCTAGGTAAGCTTTCTCATTATTTCTATAGGATATATAAGAAGAAAAAAAAATAAGCAAAGAAAACCAAATTAAATGTTTGTCTCAAACAATATTATGAAAAAAAATAATTGTTAAAAATTTACATGAACAATAAATATTCAATTCAAAAATTAAAGCCTTGATTATCTAATATATAATGCCTATACTTAAGAAAACTTCAATGATTAGAGTAAATTGAAATACATATTCCTTATACAATATAAATGCGTACATATATATTGAACGTTATGATACATCCAACATTAAATATCTAGCGAGTTCCCTCACCCGATATTCCTCCGATAACCGCTTGAGGTGAAAATAAGAAAATTGTGTATATTTTCCAACATAAGTGTAATGTTTGTTTGTTTTTTTCTTTTAACTTTATTTAACATTGAAGGTATTTAAATTATTTTTCAAATGATTATCATAGTATCTAAATTCCTTATAGTTTTCGATTTAAACTAAAATTAACCTATTCCCAAAGGAATGTGTGCAGAATTCTTCAAAACATATGCACCAAGATCAAAAGGCCGTCTCCGCCAATACTGGTTTAATAATACAAATATTTGTAAAAATGATTTTTTTTAATGATTATTATACTTTTTTGGAATAATTAGGCATTATACTCTTTTTGTAACTACAGACAAACACAAGAACTAGTTTTTTTCATGATTTCTGACGGAAGTGCAAATTGTTTTGCAGTTCAAAGATTTATTTAATAAAAGCAAAACAAACCTAATGTGAGTATAAAATCCACTGCATTATAAATCAAGAATTTTTATTTTACCTATTAAAAATCACAAATTTTAAGCCTAATTTTAATTTGTATAAATCTAAATTTTATTTGCTGAAACTTTTGTATATCAACAAAAAATAGGAATTAATAAATATACAATATAAAAAAGTCATATTTTATATAATTAAAATAAACACTTACAATTCATCAGGGCAGTTCACTGGCTGAGCCAACCTATAACCATCCCTAAGATAGGCAGCTATTTCAAATGGGTCGACTTCAACGTACGGTTGTTGGGCCAAAGTCGTCAATTCCCAAAGTAGCACTCCGAAAGACCACTAAAGTAAAATAAAGAACACAAAAAAATAATGTAAAAAGCAATACAATGAAAATCAATTGAATAAGACCTAATAAACATTTATACTTACAACATCTGAGAAGGTGGAGAATGTTTTATGCGTAAGGCTCTCTATTGCTAACCATTTGACAGGCCTGTTCTCGTTATCACCGAGACAGTGGTAATCAGCAGGGAACAGATCTCTCGACAGAGCATTATCAGTTATTTGAACCCTTAGTTTATCATCAACACTGTAAAATCAAAGATAATTTGATTAATTCGATACAGTAGATATGAATCAACAAAATAAAATTAAAATAAATTCTATTTTCATAAGATAAATTGTTAGGCTGTTCATAGAGATTGGTAGAAGAAAAGTTACAACTGTATAATTATTTACAATTGGACTCAAAAAGAAAATATTTTTGGTGACAAATGGCGAAAGATATTAAGTGCACAGAAATTAAAATATCATAAAAAAAAAATTAACAGTTTTGATAAATTTTAATTTAAAAAGTCTGATAGAGTTATAAACAATCATGAGGAGATTTCATTTATGAACAATTTTTGTATTTACTTCAACGATTGGAACATGAGGAGGAGCAAAGGGACAGCAGCCTCGGGCGCCAATATTTAGAAGGCTAAAAAATTGAGTAAAATTGTATTTCTAAGCTAAGTAACGGTAGTTGTTTTAATTAATTAAGTCATTAACATGAATTAATGTTATCAAATTTAGGTTACCATAACTTAATAACCAACGGGCATTGATGACCTAGATGTTTTACGCCCCTAAACCCAAGAAAACAAACAATGTTATCAAACTATATGTATTTTGAAATGTACTACCTAAAATATTGTAAAACACCTTTTGGCTATTATTGAAGGAAGAGATAAAAGAAGGGGTTGTAAAATCATTTTTGTTATTCTGCCACACCCCAGCAAAGAAATAAAACAAATCAGAATAACAAAAACAGAATTAAAGTTTTTTAAAAAAAGCCAATATTTATATTGATAAAACATTACAAAAACTAAAAGTAATTAGTATGGACGCACTGTTTCTTGACCAATAGTTGCAAAAGAGTGATTTGGTCAAAAGCAAACTAAAATCAACTACCAGGTATTTCTCCTTATTAAAGATACCAACTTTATCTGAGCTATATATGCCCGTTTATATTACGAGCCTTGAAATTCAGTACTTCATCCTAAGAACTGCCCCAATTCCTGGGAAAGAGAAGGGAAAATTTTTAAATTGGTTAGATTTAAATTTGATATATTAGCAGAATCACTGGCACTTACATTTTTTCATAAAATGAAAAATAAAAAACTATACTTTGCATAGGTACCTGAAATAATACACAATAATCAATTTATTACAACAACTTACACACAGTTTCTTGTGGCTAAATCTTTGTGCAAGAGCCTCTTTTTATGCAAATACTGCATGCCGGATATTATTTGGAGGGCCATATCTACTACTTCCTGCGTCGTCAGTGTATGCGCCACACCTTCTGGGCAAAGCTTACATTTCTGAAGAAACCTGAAAAACAATGTTATTGATGAATGGAAACAAAAAAAAAAGAAGATTGACTATACCATAGGTCACTGGGAAATAGTGACATTTGAAAAATTATAGTTTCAAGATTTTAACTTTAAAAAATTCCTACTATAATAAAATTAAAAATTTAAACATAACACATTACAATAAAATAAAAATGCTACCTCTTGAGGTTTGTGTATCCCTGATGAGGGTATATGAGGAACGGCGCAGTGTGATCTTCAATTGAAACACCAAGAATTGAAAGGATGTTTTTGTGACTCAAACCGTACATGGCCATTCCTTCTTGAAGGAGTAGAGATATCTGAATCGATGAAGCTTGATCTAAAAATTAAGAAAAATGCTATTGACAAACAATTTTAATTATGTTTGCCATGATTACAAAGAATAACAGAATTAATACAAATCAGACAGAACGAACCAACATTCAGTGGCTGGTAAAAATTTAATTTATGTGGGACTGTGAGAAAGAAATTAAATAACTATTTGAATCAACATGAACATATATTTTACTATGAAATTGTAATCTAAAATATAAATAAGGAAGAAAATTCTCTAAATTCTCTAGGGAGAACTTTTTATTGGTAAGCCAACGTTTTGACCCCCATTGGAAGTCTTCTTCAAGGTTAGTTGATGGGTAGGAGGTTGACACTGGACTGTCCAGTCCAACCCAGTCTATCTAACTATCGGGAGTGGAGTGGCTCAGTGGTAGAGCACTGATTTGCCATGCCGGAAATCCTGGTTCAAATCCTGCTGCGGAAAAGACTTTTATTTAGTCTGTTTGCAGCCAGAGATTGTTCAAATAGAATCTAGGACCCTCCTGGGGCTCACCCAGCTTCTATAAAATGTTATAAAAAAAGGGTACCCAAAATATAGTAGGAAAAATCTGGCGGTCGAGCGTGACCTAAGTCACCTCCTGGCAGAGCCGTTGTCCATGAAACAGTATATGTACTGAACCCCAGACCCCTTCACAGGTTGTAGTGGTACAGGTATTTTTTATTTATTCATAATTTATTTTTTATTTAGTGTTCTTTTTGATTACTTAAATATTTACAATTTTTTTATTTTTTTTGAAGAGAAAAAATTAAGTCTTGGTCAAGACCCCTAATCTTTTCTCTTCAAAAAAAAAAAAAAAGATTTTTTTATTTATTTTATATTATTTATTATTATTATATTATTTATTATCATATTATTTATATTAATATGTGGTACGAAGGAGATGTTCCAGTCAAAAGAAAAATAGTATATATATATAACTATTTGATCTCATTTTCGAAGAATAAATCATTGATGTTTTTTTTTTTTGTCTAATTTCTTAAATGACCGATTTATAGGCACTATTTACTGGACTGCTATTTTCAAATGAAATATCACATGCTATGGTCAATATTTAAGGAACATCCTCGGATACCTGTTGCTTTGGAGCGAGATCTCGAAAAAATTGGTTCAGTAGTCCCAAGGAAAAGCCAAGGCTGAATTACTTTTAATTTTCATTTTGGATTATATATTTTTTTGTAACATTATAGTAAAATTTTTAGAGTAGAAGGATAATCATTTTTTTTTATAGTAATAAAAGTTCATCAGTAAAATTAATAAATAAAAAAGTAACATTACCTGTAACCGTTTTAACAAGAACTTCTTCTTCGAGGCCATCCTCTTCGGTATAGGTTCCTCTGTAAACTCTGCCGAATGTTCCTTCAAGGACAATGCTTCTTAGCCGTACTCTGCATCTGAAAATATTTAAGAGTAATTATAATAAACTAGATTTGTGCATATATTTCAAATAAAAACAAAGATTGGCTAAAGGACACAGACAACCAGTAACGCAAGCTTCCGAATGTAATTTTCTATTTCTTTCTACCATTCCATGGATTGGGACATAGCTATTTTCTACTTAAAATTGACAGTTTTTGATGAAATATATATATATAGTAAAACCTCTATTTACCGTCACTCTGTTTGAGGAAAAAAAAATATATTTAATACTTATATTGTTTGGTTGCTAAAGTTATAGAAGCCGGCTAAGAATCAATCGTAGTATTTTGACAACTTCGCTTTCTAGAATCTGTTGTTTACTCAAAACCTAGGCTTCCTCGCTCACCTTTCTCAGAAATTAATTATCTTCTGATCTCTACCCAATGTAGCTTCCGCAGTTGAACTACCTTCAGTCTTCATTCTTATTTTACGGATACTGGTCGTTTTTTTAAAAGTACATATAATAATGTCGGAAAAAACAAATAAAGGGAGCTAATAAGTTTGAAATTGTAAAACGTTAACGGAAAGGTGAAAGTGCTTCAATCTTAGCAAAAATCTATGATATTCCTCGAACGACAGTTAATGATATAAAACATGAGAGGGACCCCTAAAGTATTTCCCTTCTATATAATCATTTAATGTTTATTAGGGAGGGGCATACTACGTTAGTGCACGAGGAAAGAGCTTAACTCCACCTTTAAATTGGTATTAATTTCTCAAGAGGGAAAAATTAGACATACAATGATTGTGCTTTCAGCCATTGATGTACGTAATTATTATGATTTCTAAAAAATATTTTTACTACATATGTATTGCTTATCAGTACGTAAATAAGTTAAGAGTACATAGATAATGTCGAATGTTTGAAATATATTGTTCAATTTATGTATATATGTTACATATGACTCACTGCCATATCCATCTATTTCCCAAATCCGTCACCATCTTGGTCCCATACCCTGACAGATAATCGAGGTTTTACTGTATATAAACAAACGTAACCAATACCAGTTAAAGATTTATCGGGTTTAATGTTTTTTAAATTTTTTTACCTTTGAACAGTGAGCTGCGCTATCCTGTGGTGTAAGTCAGCCGGGTTGGACGGTGGTATATTAGCAGTGGTTCGATGCCTTGAGCTGGCACAGCTTCCGCTCGATGATCCACAGCTGAGGACCGGTGCGGGGGCTAAGAATGGACCACTGCTACTCGACCCAAGGCGAGACTCTCTCAATAATCTGCTGTAACAGAAAGGTAAACAATTTAATACAGAAGACTATTTAAGTTCAAATTTAAAGTAAATATTTAAAAAAACAGTTTCAGAGGCATATATTGTTTTGAAAGAAAAATACCCACCCAGTATTATGCATAGTTTCTTTATTAGTCCTAAGATAGCATGCTAAAAGTGCTATCGCTAGAAGAGTAGCGAGAGCACACACACAACTGATAGCGACATAAACTGCTGCGGGTGCTTCTGGTCTAGTCCCATCCTGTATCACACCGGAACTATTTTCTGTTAAGTCTAGAAAAAAAAAAAAAAAGATTAATATTTTTAATGAAGTTAGAACTATAAAAATATTTATTTTAAAGTTTATCTTTCAAATCATGATTATAATGATAAGCTATTGCTTCAACGGAAACAGTTAAAATATTATTATTTACAAATATCAAAATTACAGACTTCCAGAAAAGAATATTAAAAATTACTGCCAAAAATATTAAATCATTAAAAATGAGCAACAAATCAAAATGAGACGTAAATTATTTATTATAATACAATAAATTGGATGTCCCAAAAGCAAAGCCTAAAATCTCTAAAATTCTGAGGAAAAAATTAATCTTGGACCAATTAAAAAAAATTAACCACCTTGGACCCAGCAACCACCTAGAACAATACTAAATCTTTCCTGTTTTTATAAAAATAATACCACTTTTTCAGAATATAAAAAATGGTTGTCTCGCATCCTCCAAAACATCCCGGATCATTTTTTAATTTATACTGATGGATCCAAATCCGAATACTGAACAGCTTCGTCCTTTGTCACTTGCGACTCAACCAAACTTAAAATGCATAAATTAGCTTTTTTTTTATACTTCGGTCCTATATTTCTGCTTAACGTGTACTGAGACGACTGTAGCCATATTGTCAGATTTGATAAGCTCTAATTTAAGTATCATCGGGACGTCAAAGAAGACCAAGTGTGGCACGCCTCATATCAACAGTCCAAACAGATTCATCAAATAAAGTTGTTTGTTTGACTTCTTGGAGGAAGGTATGAGGAGTCTATTTGAACTGTTGATATGAGATGTGTTGCACTTTGCTTTCTTTGATTTGATTTTTCTTTTGATGCACGCCCTACTGATTCCTGAATAGGCGAAATGTTGACTCATTAGTTTTTTCTAGTGTTTTAGAGACTGAAGGCTTTGCTTTTTGGCACTTTAATGTTAATATTTTTGCTTAAGGCTTTTATTTTCAAAAGTATTAACAAAGCAGAAAACATCAAAACATTACCAACACAACCATCTCTTTAATTCTAAGTGTACAATATTATACTTAAATTTATAAACAGTAATTCAATTAGAGTAGAATGTCGTAATGTTTTAGAAATTTTGAGTGATATTTACGTAGACAAAAAAAATAAATAAATTAGAATATACCTGACATACCTCTAAGACAGATTTTCCTTCTCCTGAAATTGAGCTGAGTGACATTATTCCTTCCCAACGTCACATTGACAGAGATGACGAGGTTCACTTCAGCATCGTACAATCCTGAACATGGCAGAGTCACAGACCAGGTTTGGACAGAGGTGGGTATCGTGCCGAGAGCTGAGATATTGAACTTAGCAGGAAGCATTGCCCCGTCATCCTGGCTTTCGACTGCCATCGAATAGGAGAGCTGAAACAAAAACGGAAATCATTAACTTATATCTGAAATAAAAATATCTATAAGTAAGACCAAACAAGCATTATAATTTTAATGAGGAGTAATATTGTACAAACTGTGAATGTGAATAGATGAAGATAATGATACTCAGGTATTAATAATAACTACACTGAAAGGGATCAAGCTATTATGTATTATTTGTTCTATTTACTAGTTGTATAGCATAATGATAATATATAATATATATAATGTATAATGTATAAGATAATATAATGATACAGTGGACAAGAAGAGTGGAGGCGACGCCTTGATGCGGCCAAGACCAGTACTGGATTGTAGAGCCAGTGTTAGTTCTAATGATACCGTTGTATATTTGAATAAATAAATGTTATTAAAAAGTTAGTCAGGGTTGATAAATTAAACTATTAGACTCTTCATTTTAATTCTTATCTAATATACTGGACTCAATTTCTATGTAAATTTCATCTTCGAAAAAAAACCCAGTCAATTTGCTTTATTTAATACATAAAGATTTTTAAATAGCAGTAAGGTACAAATAACTCACATTACCTTACATATCAAAGTTCAAGCCAGTAGTGGACAATTGACCATGGGAGGATAGTGAATTCCCAGGAAAATGAGGAAAAAAATAATTTTTAAATATTTCTTTATTGAGGTATCTATGCTTGGTTTTGCTAACTGTTTTGGGACAAGTTTTTTTGGATTGTATAACGTATTTATGTTGTTTTTTTTTGCAGAATTTTGACTTATAACTTTTTTTAAAGTTAATTTTTAGTATGTTGAAGTATTTTAATATTGAAAATGACATTGAATTTGCAGAAACGTCTTGTTTATGAAAGAATAAAGCAAATTGACTGGAAGCTGGGTTTTTTTTCGAAGATGAAATTTACTATTAGACTCTCAAAATATTATTGAGTCAAATAATCAAGACTTTTTTGTGTTTAGATAAAAAATGAAATGCTGAAATCTAAAATTACTAATTTAAGGTAGATGTAATGCCGAGGTGTTATAGAAACTCTGGTAAAACTTTTTGCTGATTAAGGTCTTGTTATCAGTTTGTCGTTCTTGTGAATCTAGCAGAAATCATAATAATTAATTGCTTTGTATTAAAGGGTGCAATTAGTATTCCTTTGTATCTTTTATCCGATATTATTTAAATTAATTAGAAATGATGTACATTTAAAAAAAATTATAACTGTATTAAATAATACAAGTAAATATATGAATGATATATAATGACAAGTATATAAAAACAAATAGAGATAAATAACAGATTTAAGTTAGAAGGTTACGAGACCATCTTCTTTTAAGATTCCTAAGAGGAATTAGATTATAGGGAATAGAAGAGGACTTTGATGGCTCCGTTGGATCTCAAAGATCTACTTCATAAGTCCAAACAGTATTTTAACAGTCATGTATATGAGTCTTTTGTAATTAATTGGAAGCATAGAGCACTTGTCTAGTAAGTGTTGAAGTAGCTTAGTCATGAGTGCAGCTAACTAAAATTGAAAATTATCTGTTGGAATTTGTTTATCTCTTGATTGATCGCAATGAGGGGAAAGCATATTTGATATTATTATATCAATAATAACACTAAAGGAAAACGATTTTAGTGTTAACAATTACAACGAATACGAATTTTATAATTAAACACAAAACACTTAGTTACTACGAAATCCACTAGATAGCACCAGTATGGCATAGCTGACAAGGCGAGTGTATTTTGCGAGTTGTGCCGAAATATTTTTATTATAATCGACTTAGTGAAAGAAATAATTTTGATAAATATGCATACATATTTCGATAATAATTTAATCGAGAAAAAAACGTTTCAACTAACAAATATTATCTATACTTCGAAGTTAATTAATTAAAAAGTCAATTTCTTGATGAAATGATTACCGAAATACACACATTTCAGAAAACTAAACACTTCTGTGAGTTAGTGAGTATTAAAACTCACAGTTATTTCTATTTTCGAGAATATAGAAAAAGAAAACGAGGGGATCACATGTGGTCTAGCTGTTATCATAACAGCCTACTATGCCAAACATCGCGGGTTCGGAGCCCGACATGAGGACTTAGGATTTTTTAAAGGGAGAGAAAAATCCTTAGTTACGTCGTCCTTCGGAAGGAACGTAAAATTGGGGTCCCGAGCCGAGTACAATGTTAGGTACTCGTTAAAAATCTCTATCCTAATTAAACTTTGATAGGCAAAATTTATAGCTCCCACTATAGCATAGTCTGATTAGCCATAGCAGCATAAAGGGACGTTAAATGAACAAATTAAAACTTGTTGTGAAGTGAACTCGAAGCGACAACCTGCGAAACTGATACCAGAAAAAGCATTAATCTTAGACAGTAAACACCAGACCGTGTCTACTAACAAGTAACACCATATATCCGTAAATCACCAAGAGATACAACACCACGAAGAACAAAGAGATGAGGAATGGAATATGCTAAACGAATGACTATAAAATATCAGCTGTAATACATCATGTATAATACATGTTGTGGATACAATATATCAAAGGCAGTGGATAAATGATTATCAGAGGCTATCAATCACTGATGATATCCGCCATGATGGCTGTCGTTAACCTCACTCTTCAAGGTTAGCCAATCATCTCTCAGGCTCGTTAACGTTATACTTAATTGTGCCTTTCCTCCCAATTTCTTATTTCTTTTTTTTCTTTTTATTTCTCGAAAAATATTTAAGTCGATAATTGTTTGTTTGCATTTGTCGTTTTTTGCTAACTACATAACTGGCGAAAAGACTTAATGATAAGGAGAGAGAGAGGATGATGGATCGGCCAAAGAGGTGTAATATAGCAAACCGGTTCCTCCTCCGAGAAGGAAGCCGCTAAGTTCACGTAGCTCGGGGTATAAATAACAATGGAGGAAGGCGAATACTTCAACAAACCACGGTAATAACATCGGGCACTTGTGTATTAGCCGGTCTGCGGGTTATATTTAATTAATGATATAATAATAATTACTACAACATACAAAACTGTTGATTTATTTACATTTAAAAGTTTATTCGAAGTATAGATGATATATATATATATATATATATATATATATATATATATATATATATATATATATATGTAGGAAATAGTTGTCTGGATAATTCTATCCATTTTAGATGATATAAGTTTATTGAAACGTTCATTTCTAGATGGAATGATAACCGAAGTATACACATTCCCCGTAATTACAGTCTCTTTTCCATACTAAATCTCCAGGTAACCTTTATTTTTGGAAATTATTAAAAGTGAAACGAATACAAATTTAAAAATTGTGCCTAAACTCGAAGCGATAACTTGCGGAACAACTATCTTACGAATAAATTAATCTACACTCAAATGTTAAGATCTTTTTATAATATACTAGTTTTTGCCCGCGGCTTCGCTCGCATAGAATTTGGACTACCGCATAAAGTTTCTTGAAAGTGCTTTTTAACAATAATTTAAAATAATAAATAATTTAATTATTTAAATAATTTAATTTTTTTCACTATAGGTTACTCGTACAAAATTTCAGATGTCTAACTTCAAAACTGACGGATTCCATACAACCTTTGAACCCTTATTATAATAAGGGTGGAATTATCCAAACTTCTTTCTTAGATCATACAAAGGACCTATCTGCAAATTTCAAGATGCTAAATTTCTGATTTGCCTTTAATTATGTACTATAATGGATTCTCCACAGTACCTCTAAAACTGTCGGGGGTGGGGAGGGGCACGTGCCCCCGTGCGCCCCCCTAAATCCGCGCTTGCTATAGCCCCTGTGTTATTCTGATGTATAACCTATATTACTGTAAAGTTTCATCCAAATCCGTTCAGTAGTTTTTGCGTGAAAGAGAGACAAACATACAAACTTTCACATTTATAATATTAGTAAGATTGGATTTAAACTGAAGAGAAAAATATCGATTTTTATTCCTTTTAAAATGTCGATCTATCGAAGTTCCTCTTCAACATCTCCATCTACGGCCTTGAAGATAACTCCACAGAGATTGATCGAGTAGCTGATAGCGTGGAAGTCGTCAAGATATCCTGACGATAAGAAGACGCCTCTGAGGACATTGCCTCTTAGATATTTCTCCTTTCACGTCCTTACTCCTCCAGTATTCCATTCCAGGATGTTTTGTCCTCCACCGGGAGTCGAACTGTTTACCTGGAACAACACTCGGGAGCTAACAAAAGGAAACAGCTGCCGAAACTAAACAACAAACAACACATCATCGGAAATAACGCCTCGTGGTGTTGTTGACTTAAGCGTGCTATTGCAGCCTCCATATCCTCTCACATCGGCTCATAAATTATGTTCGTATGTTTGCTCTCGGAGTAGAGGGCCGTTAACAAGGCCCAGCCTCCATAATCGATTTATAAATGTTTGTATCGAGTTAGAATCGATCTTAGTGAGATTTTAACTTAAATAAATTTTTTATGTTTGATTGTTAACTTCGGAAGGTACGTTAAACGAGCTTTTACACGAGTTTGTACGATGTCAGGTACTCGTTAAAAATACCTATCCTAATTAAACCTGGATAGGCAAAATTTCGAACTTCCACTTGCTTCCAGTTGTAGCATCGTCCACCGCACTTTTTATGAAAACAAATTTTTTAAATAGGAAGGTTCTTATTTGATTTTATAAAATAAAAGCAATCATATTAAAAATGTTTTAAAATTAACATGGTATTTATTTCTTAGGATAACCCTAACAAGACTGAAAAGACAAGAAACTGCTCGACGTTTTCGCCAACTTTAACATTTAGTGGACAAGCGTTCTAATTTCCCAATTAATTACAAAAGACTCATTTACATGACAATTAACAGACCTATTTCGAATACAGAGTTGAGCTTTGGGGCTCTACTAAACCATCCAATTCATCTCGCATCCAATCCTTACAATCCAAAATCCTTCGTAAAATCCTCAATGCTCCTTATTATGTCACAAACTCATCCATTATGATCTTAATATCCCATATGTTGCTGATTTGGCCCAAAATAGATACCTATCCCCCATGAAAAGCTCCATACACACTTGAAGTCTCTCAACTTGCTTCCCATACTATTCCTGATAACCCTCCGACGCGTCTGAAAAGAAGATGGCCTCGAAATCTTCTACTATAGAAGGCTATCAATGGATCGTTTCTCCACAAGTGGTTTTTTTTTCGTGTCCTTTGTTCATACGGCAGATTTACTTGATGTAGTATAATTACAGTTGTAAATATCAATAAATTATTCTAAAAAAAAATAAAGGATAACCCTCATTTTCTATATCTTTTTTTATTATTAAAATCCTAGATTTAATTATTTTGGGAGCTGTAAATGGCATTAAAACATTAAAGTATTCAATGTGGAAAATATAAGGATATAAAATAATTTAACAGAATGTGAACAAAATAGGACAAGTAGCTGAGATGAATGTCACTTGATATCGCGAGAGGGGCGACAACTTAATTGGATCTCTAGACTCGCCTGCTTCCATTAGCACTATCCGACTAATATCTATCCAGCAATTTAAGATGTCAAGTTATAACCTCAACATGTGGTCGACAGCTTATATATAACTGTTTCAATGCTATTTGAGAGACTTAAGATTTTGTTTATGAAAACTTTTAATTACTCTCATAAATTGCCACGGCCAATATTTTAATCCATTCATCAGGTGTTTCTTCTGGTATCGACCGTGTGGTCAAATTCTTTGCCGATGTTTCGCTAGCCGATGCTTCCTCGGGGCTTAATATGAGACTGAAAATGTTCTTCTCTACTTCGGTATTTCGGTACCTGATTAAAACTTTTAAATTGTTATATATTGTTTTGTTTTTTAAATTTAATTTATTGATATTTACAACTATAATAATATTACAATAAGTAAATCTGCTATGTGTACAATACGACTTGAAAAACACTTGTGGAGAAACTACCCATCGGTAGCACTCAAAAAAAGTTCTATAGTAGAAGGTCTCGAGGCCATCTTCTTTTCAGACGCCTCGGAGGGTTATCAGGAATAGTATGGGAAGCAAGTTGAGAGACTAGCGGATTCAAGTGTGTATGGAGCTTGTCATGAAAGGATAGGTATCTAGTTTGGGCCAAATCAGTAACATATGGGATATTAAGATCATGATGGATGAGTTTGTTTGTGACATAATAAGGAGCATTGAGGATTTTACGAAGGATTTTGGATTGCAAGAATTGGATACGAGATGAATTGGATGGTTTAGTAGAGCCCCAAAGCTCAACTCCGTATGTCCAAATAGGCCTGATAACTGTCATGTAAATGAGTCTTTTGTAATTAATATGAAATTTAGAGCGTTTGTCCAGTAAATGTTGAAGTAGGCGAAAAGGTCGAGAAGTTTCTTGTCTTTTCAGTCTTGTATGAGGATTCCAAGTGTGAAGTTTGTCCAGATGGAGTCCTAGGTAACGTACCTGTTCGACAGGGTTCAGAGAAAGATTATTAAAGGATACAGTAGGGCAGGAATTTGTAGGTTACGACGAAAGGTGAAGGTAATTTGATGGGATTTGTTAGGATTTATTTTAATTCTTCAATTTTGACACCATTCTTGAAGATTTGAGATATGGGATTGAAGAGATTGGGATGCAACAAATGGATCCTTATTTACTGATAACATACATGTGTCATCAGCGTACGTAGTGAGGATGGGTTGGGATGTCAGCTATATATTGTTTAAATTGAATTCGAAGAGACTGATACCAAACTTTTTTCATACTAATTTTTTTTAAATTTATTTCTTGTATAATTTGCTACATTTCACAAAATAAAAATGCTGTACCAATAGACCAGATTCCTGTTGCTTTGTTGCACACATAATAAGTGTGGAAAGTAAAAGTTAACCTTTTGTCCATGTTAAGTCCTAAATATTTAATATGCGTTGCCCAAGGTACAGAAGTTAGTAGTTGGAAACGACGGATTGTGCAAACGGGGTCAATGACCTAAGGTCATTGTAGGGCGGGGGGGTGATTAGTGAGGGCGGGAGGGGGTGACCTTGGGCTAGTGGCTGGTGTTTGTGTGCACAATGTGGCAACAGTGTAAGGAATTTATTAGATCTGGCAACGTCGCATTTGTTTACATTGGGTTTCATTCATGGGGTGGTTTGACCTTTGATGACGTCTGGTCTTATATTTGTTTACTTCCGCGTCGACGCGGCCGGTTTCGTCTGTGAGATCACCTTCAGGGCTGCTTTAAGTGGTTTTTATAATTTATCATCGGTAGTTAACCTGTTGCATTTGTTTTCAATGGTGGGGGTGATTGAACTTTGTACTTGTGAGATGGGTGTGACGTAATTTCATTAAAAGAAAAACATCGTCGCTTTGTTTACATTTGAGTTGTAGTAGGAGTGTAAATAACCTTGTGACGTAACGGGGCATTGACCGTGTGACGTCAGAGCATGAACCTGGTGCATTTGTTTGCAATGGTGGGGGTGATTGAACTTTGTACCGGTCTTGTGAGATGGGTGTGACGTAATTTCATTAAAAGAAAAACATCGTCGCTTTGTTTACATTTGAGTTGTAGTAGGAGTGTAAATAACCTTGTGACGTAACTGGGCATTGACCGTGTGACGTCAGAGCATGAGTCACAGCTGTGCCACCTCCCCGCTTCCCAGTATGCGTTTCTCAGCAGTTCATACTTTATCTCACGGATGATAAGGCGCTGTAGTAGTGCGTAAAAATGACCTTGTGACGTCAGTTCCGTCAGAGCAGACACCACTATCGTACTTTGAATTATATTCAAAGTGATCAAGGGAAAGAATTTTACAACTCAAAGTTTAATTCTCTGATGAAAAAAAAAATACTCTATTAATCATTATTCTACTTTTACCTCAATGAAGGCTTCCATTGTAGAAAGGTTTAATATCCAGATGTATATCTTGTAGAAAAGGTTTTGAAGAGAAAAGGAAACAAGTTGTACGTGAAGTGGTTGGGATTGGAAGAACGCAGCTGGATTGACAGAAAGGATATTGCATAATGTTGTGAAAGAAGAAAAAAACACTCTGATATTAGACATTTATTTTTTTTTTTTTTTAATCCTGTTACAACAAAACGTTTATTAAAAACATTCCTAAAATATAAAATAGGATTTTTTTATTGACTTGTTGCTGCTATAACATGTAAAATAAAATCTAGTGATTGATAATTAATGTTCTTGTTTTTTTTTTTTTAACCTACACTTCTATGATTTAAGTAATCATTTATTTATTCATTTATTAATGTTTTAGAATTAATTAATTACAACTATTATATACTTATAACTACAATTACATATAACAATTAACAATTATATAACTAATGCAATGAATAATGGCCGTAAGGTAGCGTATCTGTATTGTTAATTGCTGTATGGCGTTTATCATCATATGGGGAAAGAGACTTTTTATTTATTAATACTGTTTGCACTTGATGTCTTTTTGATTGTATAATTTGAAATTGACTGTACATCGACTCGTAATTTCTTATAGTATTTAAATAATCTTGAAATGTGAATTCACGAACTGCACATTTTTTAATCCCTTTGGATCGTTTTATAAGTAAACCATGTTTAGTTATAAATGAATACATTTTTGGTCTTAAGCCAACGTATTCAACAATTGGATCTCCAGCTGTTTCATCTTTGAGCATTCCTACAATTTTTTTGTTTTTGTCAGAATAAGAACGATGCTCTGTCGGATAATTACTTGTATCGAAATAGTCTTTTAAATTGTTACTTATGTCGTCGTATATATCTTCTGTATTAATAAGGTATAGAAGTGAATCGGTGTCTATATAGCACAGGTTTATATTTTGCGGACCATAAGCTTTTAAGAATACGTCATAATGTAATTTGTACATTAAAACCTTTGAAAGTTCCAGTATGCTAAAACCGACATAAAGGGGCTTATCAAATACAATTTTTTCCTTCTCTAACTGGACGGATACTACATTTTCAGTGAAAATTATTCTCTCTTTGAAATTTGGCTTTTTAACTAGTTTGTTTAACGATCTTTTATTTGTTACAATTTTTAGGTCTATTCGTTTTCTAACGTTTTCCATAAATTTCCCAAAACAGGAGTTGTTCATGAGTTTGAAAAAATCTGACTCAAAAGGATTGGTAGACTTAGCTCTATGTTTGCTATTTAAATTAATGTATGGAGCCAACCAATTCTTTTGGTTAAATTTTAAAACTCTATGTATTTTTTTCAATTTAATCCCGAGATTTATAGCTTGTTTCAAGTTAACATAATGCACGATATAACGGGTTTTTGGTGTGAGTGTCGTTAGTAACTTTTCTGTAGTTTTATTGCAAGGGGGTTTTAATCTTTCGGGTAATAAAGGTAGTTGACAGTGCAAATCGTGTATGTCTTTAGGGTAATCAATGTCTACATCAAGTATGTACCCAACTTCAGAGTCATCGGGAACGTTTAACACGTCTAAATCTTCATTATGCCATTTAAAATCACTATATGGAAGGAAACAGTTCATTGCATAACCATACAAATTATTTACATCAGCATACATTAGGTAGCTAATGGGCAGATTTGGATCATAATCATCTACGTAACAATTATTTGCTTTGGCATAACGCTTGACAACTTGTGTAATACCTCCTCGAATTCCTTTTTCGATAAATAATACCATATCTAGGTCTTTTATAATGTCTAGCTCAATGTTTGTAGTTTTTAACATTGCTTCATAGCTAAGGCCCGGAAGAGACATAAAATAGGCTGGATCTAAGCGATATATATCTATACAGAGTTTACGAAATTTTTCAAAGACTTCGCATAATAAAATTACATCTGTTTTTATATACATTTCGGTATACTCTTTTAAGTTCTTTATATTGAAGGTTTTCCAAATGGTTTGAGCATGTTGATAATCAGAATTAGAAATATTTTCTAAAGTTAAATTGTTGTAAAATTTCTCTATTGCAGGTAACTTAGTTTCCTCCAACCGCGCGAAAGAATTTATGTAAGAATACGGGTAAATTCCTTTTTTTGTCAGCAATTCAACTTTGGTTTCTTCAGAAAATAACTGGTACAAATGAGGGAATGTGATTGAATGATTCACAGAATCTTTCTTCATGTTTTGTACTAGGGTGTCTAGGCTAGCTGCTAAAAATTTATAACTGTCTACGAACCTTATTTTAGTTTTACAATTTTTAAATGTTTTAGTGAAACTTATGTATTTTTCTGTGTTACTTGGAATTACAGTAACATCTCCTTCATGGTCGGCTAAAAAAGGAACAATAAAGTGCGAGTCATAACCCTGAAAGTTATGCATAAATACCGGAATAAAATTGGGAGTTTTTGCTTGTAAATTGCAATTGGAATGAGCCGCTCCAATAAACTTAGATGTTACATGATCGTGATGACGTACTTTCTCATCGTTATTTAAAGTTTTCTGGCATATAACGCATAAATCAGTAGATTGATAAATTAACTTTTCTTGCTCGGTCATTTCAGCCATAGGTTCGACATTTCCATATATTTTATCAGCTCTTTTAGCCAATTCATGTAATGCTTCCATAAACATTGACATACAGTTTTCACCGGTGAAAATTGATGGTTGTTGTTGATTAAATAATGGTATATCCGCTTTGACCATAAGTGATGCACAAAAGATTTTATGATTTTGAACTGATTTTGTCCAAGAAATTGATGGATTTTGTGAAGGACCCTCAATTGGTTCCAGATAGGATTCAAAGTCTGCATATGCTACAATTTTAATTTTTTGTGTGCATTCGAATTTTTTAAATTTGATTTTATCAGCAACTGGAAAATCCGATCTCACTGGTTTATGCGTACCGCAAAATAATAAATGCTCCTTTAATCTTTCTTCCGCGTTTTTTCCGCTTTTTGTTTTATATCCCCAGGAAATAGATGTTAAACATCTGTGACAAATTTCTTTGGCAGATTTGTCATCGGATATTTGTCTACTAACAAGCCGGCTTAAATTTGTGATGTAACAATAGTGCGAATTTCTTTCATTTTGAAGAAACAAAAGGTCAAATCTCTCCTTGTAGGTTTCTCTTTTGCTTATTCTTAAAGGAAATATATCATTTTTTTCATCTAAACCGTAAACATTAATTAAAACATTGTTTACATTTTCAAATTTTTTAATGTCTTTCATGGAAGTGGGATATGTAATACAATCGAAATTATAATTATTATCAAAATGTTCATACGACTTAGGATTGCTCGAACCAATAGTTTTGCTTAATATTGCTAATCGAAAACAATCATTGTTTACGTTTTTTACATTAATTACGGCATGCTTGTTTTCTATAACTTTTGGCAATTTAATAAATTGTTTCCCGCTGAGAGGTTTATATTTAGTTAAATGCAAGTATAGAAAGTTACATGATACAAATGTCCAACCAGAACCTTTAGCTTCAAAAGAATCTAATTCCAAGACTATTTTTTCGAATGATTCTCTAATATATTCGTCCAAATCGGTTGAAGAATCTATAACTTGCTGACTAGTCTTAAAATTCATATCGGACTTTTCCTCATTATTTTGACTTATTTTTTTATATGTACAGTCTAACTGTAGATTAACTTTAAATATATTCCATTGAGCCAAATATGATTTTAAAATCTTAATCAATTTTTCTTTGTTTACTTCTAAAAATGTTTTCGGAATTATGTTTTTATCCCGATTTTCAATATAAAAATCTAAAACTGTATTATCAAATGCAGCCTTTTTAATGCCTTGTTCATACGTGATTAAGCTACTGAGTTGTTCCTTATGATAAAGTTTATATTTCTTAGGAGAACTAATTCCTTTTTCTGCACTATTAACACTGGAGAAAGATGGTATGTTTGAATGTGTCCGTTTTTTAAATGGTAAATGAAGTTGAGATTGTTTCAAAGATGACCCAGCAGGAGTTTGGAAATTTTCCATTGCTAACGATTGGCTACTGTGGCCCACGAACGCTTGAAGGGAACTGATGCGCTTTTTTTTTTTCTCACATACAATTTTATGTCGTGAACAGCTAAAATTTGATTTAAATTCGCGACTGCAATTTGTGCACGAATGAAATTCCCATTTACATATATGAGAACTTAAATTTTGTAATAAGAGCCCACATTTTGTACATAAAACATCCATACCTTATGACACAGATACTTCCCCTAGGCCGATATTCACGCTTTTCTTATTTACTAAAACTTATGATGTATGTATTTTTGCACTTCCCTCCGTATTTCATCTTCAATAATCCTAAAAATAAAAAAAAATCTTACTTTTTTATTCTGAAAATTAAGTATTAATAATTTTAAAATTTTAAATTAAGTATTAATTTAATTGATCGCAATAACAATTAATGATATGAAAACTCACCGTCATACTGCTCTATCTCCTCATCGGTGAAACATTCGCGGTACCTCTTTGGAAGAAAGGTTCGGATGAGTTCTCCTTCCTCTCCCTCTATGATGGCCTGCAGTGATTGGCCGTATTCAGTATTTTTTAAATTGAGTTTAAGTATTTTATATGCCGCTCCCTCTTCTAATTCTCCTATTGTCTTATAGGCTGTAAGACCGTTTAATTTATTCAAAAGAGTCATCTGCAATGTTTATAACAATCATTGTTAAAATGATTCAATATTGTCAAGATTTTTATCATAATGTTAAGATTAGTTAAAACAAGTAGCTTAACAACTTACGTTTAAGCAGTGACTAGCGACAGCGGAGAGCATAACACGGAGGCAAAACAGAGTGACGTAGGCCAGTGGCTGAAGAGGGAACGCTTATAAAGACTTGGAATAGGTGGTATCATGACCATATATGGACACAAATATAACCGCTGAGCAAAGAATAATGGAAAACGGGTAGGTTGCATCGCGATGACTCATGCTCTGACGAATCTGTCATCACATGGTATGACCATATATGGGAATGGAAATATAGAGAACCGAGAATGCAACTATGCGAATGTAACTCACAGACAAGGTTGATTATTATTACCGTTTATCTGTAATATTTATAACCATTAGATTGCTATCACTATGCTAGGATTAGTTTTTGTATCATCGGATGAAATGTTTGTAGCTCTTTTGTAATAAGATGTTTTTGGCACTAATGCTGATTTTCTGTAAATATTAACAGACTTTATCTCACTTTTATCAGGGGATTCGCCCCAAACATCACTCTCTCTTCTTTTTATTCTTTTGGGCGTCGACGATATTTTAGTTATGGTCGTTAAGTAAACCATGTTTAGTTATAAATGAATACATTTTTGGTCTTAAGCCAACGTATTCAACAATTGGATCTCCAGCTGTTTCATCTTTGAGCATTCCTACAATTTTTTTGTTTTTGTCAGAATAAGAACGATGCTCTGTCGGATAATTACTTGTATCGAAATAGTCTTTTAAATTGTTACTTATGTCGTCGTATATATCTTCTGTATTAATAAGGTATAGAAGTGAATCGGAGTCTATATAGCACAGGTTTATATTTTGCGGACCATAAGCTTTTAAGAATACGTCATAATGTAATTTGTACATTAAAACCTTTGAAAGTTCCAGTATGCTAAAACCGACATAAAGGGGCTTATCAAATACAATTTTTTCCTTCTCTAACTGGACGGATACTACATTTTCAGTGAAAATTATTCTCTCTTTGAAATTTGGCTTTTTAACTAGTTTGTTTAACGATCTTTTATTTGTTACAATTTTTAGGTCTATTCGTTTTCTAACGTTTTCCATAAATTTCCCAAAACAGGAGTTGTTCATGAGTTTGAAAAAATCTGACTCAAAAGGATTGGTAGACTTAGCTCTATGTTTGCTATTTAAATTAATGTATGGAGCCAACCAATTCTTTTGGTTAAATTTTAAAACTCTATGTATTTTTTTCAATTTAATCCCGAGATTTATAGCTTGTTTCAAGTTAACATAATGCACGATATAACGGGTTTTTGGTGTGAGTGTCGTTAGTAACTTTTCTGTAGTTTTATTGCAAGGGGGTTTTAATCTTTCGGGTAATAAAGGTAGTTGACAGTGCAAATCGTGTATGTCTTTAGGGTAATCAATGTCTACATCAAGTATGTACCCAACTTCAGAGTCATCGGGAACGTTTAACACGTCTAAATCTTCATTATGCCATTTAAAATCACTATATGGAAGGAAACAGTTCATTGCATAACCATACAAATTATTTACATCAGCATACATTAGGTAGCTAATGGGCAGATTTGGATCATAATCATCTACGTAACAATTATTTGCTTTGGTATAACGCTTGACAACTTGTGTAATACCTCCTCGAATTCCTTTTTCGATAAATAATACCATATCTAGGTCTTTTATAATGTCTAGCTCAATGTTTGTAGTTTTTAACATTGCTTCATAGCTAAGGCCCGGAAGAGACATAAAATAGGCTGGATCTAAGCGATATATATCTATACAGAGTTTACGAAATTTTTCAAAGACTTCGCATAATAAAATTACATCTGTTTTTATATACATTTCGGTATACTCTTTTAAGTTCTTTATATTGAAGGTTTTCCAAATGGTTTGAGCATGTTGATAATCAGAATTAGAAATATTTTCTAAAGTTAAATTGTTGTAAAATTTCTCTATTGCAGGTAACTTAGTTTCCTCCAACCGCGCGAAAGAATTTATGTAAGAATACGGGTCAAACATCACTCTCTCTTCTTTTTATTCTTTTGGGCGTCGACGATATTTTAGTTATGGTCGTCACATGAACCTTGATTGCTTTTATTTAACACAAAGTTATGTTTGTATCCCGAGACACCTTATCAGATGTAACTTTAATTTTTTAATAGTATTTCCTCAAGATGAGTTAAATTTGAAACATATTTACGAAGAACATGTAAGCACTCCAGATTTAAGTTTTTCACTTTTTAAAGATATGTGTTCGTTATGTTGGAAAGATTCTTTTAGTTATCTCGTCATTGACAAAAGTAGAGACCTGAACAATGGGCGTTTTAGAAAAGGAATCGATACATTCATTGTGGATATATAAAGAGCATTCATGGGGGGGTGTAACGGCAGTCATGGACCCAAGAGTCACTCGTGAGATTATAAAAACTAGCGAGATTTTGAAAAACAAATATCAGTCTTTGAAGCGTAGTCTCCAAGATATTGAAAAAGGTCGACAAGAATTCTTTACACCCGTGCTTCAACCTCTAGAAGACATTAAACAATCAGTACAATTGTACCAGGCCAAACCGGAACTTGCATCGACGCCCAAAAGAATAAAAAGAAGAGAGAGTGATGTTTGGGGCGAATCCCCTGATAAAAGTGAGATAGAGTCTGTTAATATTTACAGAAAATCAGCATTAGTGCCAAAAACATCTTATTACAAAAGAGCTACAAACATTTCATCCGATGATACAAAAACTAGTACAATGCAAACACCTTTATCTCACTCAACGATTCCCGTTCGTGAAATTATGTCTTCAGAAGAGGTGGGCGAGTATGTTACAGACGATCCAATTTCAGAACAAGTCAAAGAATATGCTAAAACGCCAAAGGGAGAAGCCGAAGTTACGGAGCACCTCGCCGCATTTGGAAACCTGCAAAGGGAATACTTGGATAAGATGTTGAAAGGTGATAAGACACATGACTCTCGTTACGGCATTAGAGTCATGCCTTCTGGGGGATTAGCCATTGGCGACTCGACCGATGTTCAGCTTTTCGAGAACAGTGATGATATGTCTATAAACGGTGTGGTTTATGAAGGAACACCGGGGCTGCTGCAGCTACTCTACTTGAAAAATCCCGAAGGTTATAGCGAGTCCGACTTGGATAATTATAAGAATATTTTACTCTCGACCAATGGTCACAAGAGAGGCTATAGTGAGGAACAGGGGGTATTAGGAAATAGATCTGATAAATATAGAAATATAATATCGAAGTTATTCCCAACACAATCTTTAAAACAACGGCCCCCTTCTTCCGCTTCATCAGCTTCGAGCAGGCTAACTTCACTCCGTTCTCACACTTACAAACGGGGCACTGGCCTTATGAGAGCCAATAAACCCTTGTACGAGTATTGGAACGACCCTAACGAACTTGTCGATCGACTAAGGCTGTTAATGTCTTCAACTCATGCCGGGCATGAAGGACACCAAAACGAAATAGAATCAATAATTGAAGAGCTGCGAGAAGAAAATATCATATATTAACGCCAATACTTTTATATTTAGTTTCAGTATAAACATGACGATAAACAAGTTCGGAACCCACATAGCGAAAAAGCATTCAAAGTACAAAACAGCTTATTTTCCATATAACTTATTAAGGTCTGAAAAGGATATCGATGCAAGTCAGTTACGAATAATCAATATTGCAAATCCACTCGCTGCACACGATGCTGCCAATAAAGTATATTGCGATACTCTAGCAGCTACCTACACTGATTTGAAAAATTGGCCTGGTAATTATATAGACGGAAAGAGAAAAAGACTTGTAAACTTTGCACCGCCTATAAATAAATATGATGTTGTCACCAAAGAATTCTTAAGCAGTGTTGCCTTAACTTTAGTTGGAAATATATATGACTCTCTTGACAAGAGAATAACAAACGTAGGTGAGCCTAAGAAGGAATCTGATGCGGTCACACTCGGTTATCTTAACAAAATACTCAAAGAGAAGTTATAGATGGAATCATCAATATTAAAAAGAACTGTTGTAGATGAATTGCATAAGCCAGCTCGGAGGATATATCCCAGACGTAAGACAGTTTTGAAAGGAATAGATGACTTGTGGCAAATAGATCTAGTAGAAATGATACCTTATGCTCGAGAAAATAAAGGGCACAAATATTTATTGACAGTTATAGACTGCTTTTCCAAATATGCTTGGGCAGTGCCTCTAAAGCAGAAATCAGCAGACAATGTGACTAAAGCGATGGAGAGTGTGTTTCGGTCAAATAAGCAGACTCCGAAAAATATTCAAAGTGATCAAGGGAAAGAATTTTACAACTCAAAGTTTAATTCTCTGATGAAAAAATACTCTATTAATCATTATTCTACTTTTACCTCAATGAAGGCTTCCATTGTAGAAAGGTTTAATAGAACATTGAAAGCGAAAATGTGGAAAGCATTCAGCTTACTAGGAAATTACAAATTTTTAGATATTTTACCCCAGATTCTACATGAGTATAATTCATCCTTTCATTCAACTATAGGTATGAAACCGATTGATGCTCGTAATAAAAAAACGGAAAAGTACTTGCAAAGCAATGTATATTCTTTGGTGCCTAAATGGAAAGGACGAATACAAAAATTTATTGAAGACGATTTTGTGAGAATATCTAAACAAAAATCGGTATTTTCGAAAGGATATTTTTCAAATTGGTCAAGTGAAATTTTTAAAATAGTCAAGGTTCAGAAGACATATCCATACACATATTTGTTAGAAGACCTGAAAGGACAGCCAATCAGTGGTTCATTTTATGAACAGGAGTTACAAAAGGTTAAATATCCAGATGTATATCTTGTAGAAAAGGTTTTGAAGAGAAAAGGAAACAAGTTGTACGTGAAGTGGTTGGGATTGGAAGAACGCAGCTGGATTGACAGAAAGGATATTGCATAATGTTGTGAAAGAAGAAAAAAACACTCTGATATTAGACATTTATTTTTTTTTTTTTAATCCTGTTACAACAAAACGTTTATTAAAAACATTCCTAAAATATAAAATAGGATTTTTTTATTGACTTGTTGCTGCTATAACATGTAAAATAAAATCTAGTGATTGATAATTAATGTTCTTGTTTTTTTTTTTTTTAACCTACACTTCTATGATTTAAGTAATCATTTATTTATTCATTTATTAATGTTTTAGAATTAATTAATTACAACTATTATATACTTATAACTACAATTACATATAACAATTAACAATTATATAACTAATGCAATGAATAATGGCCGTAAGGTAGCGTATCTGTATTGTTAATTGCTGTATGGCGTTTATCATCATATGGGGAAAGAGACTTTTTTTATTTATTAATACTGTTTGCACTTGATGTCTTTTTGATTGTATAATTTGAAATTGACTGTACATCGACTCGTAATTTCTTATAGTATTTAAATAATCTTGAAATGTGAATTCACGAACTGCACATTTTTTAATCCCTTTGGATCGTTTTATAAGTAAACCATGTTTAGTTATAAATGAATACATTTTTGGTCTTAAGCCAACGTATTCAACAATTGGATCTCCAGCTGTTTCATCTTTGAGCATTCCTACAATTTTTTTGTTTTTGTCAGAATAAGAACGATGCTCTGTCGGATAATTACTTGTATCGAAATAGTCTTTTAAATTGTTACTTATGTCGTCGTATATATCTTCTGTATTAATAAGGTATAGAAGTGAATCGGTGTCTATATAGCACAGGTTTATATTTTGCGGACCATAAGCTTTTAAGAATACGTCATAATGTAATTTGTACATTAAAACCTTTGAAAGTTCCAGTATGCTAAAACCGACATAAAGGGGCTTATCAAATACAATTTTTTCCTTCTCTAACTGGACGGATACTACATTTTCAGTGAAAATTATTCTCTCTTTGAAATTTGGCTTTTTAACTAGTTTGTTTAACGATCTTTTATTTGTTACAATTTTTAGGTCTATTCGTTTTCTAACGTTTTCCATAAATTTCCCAAAACAGGAGTTGTTCATGAGTTTGAAAAAATCTGACTCAAAAGGATTGGTAGACTTAGCTCTATGTTTGCTATTTAAATTAATGTATGGAGCCAACCAATTCTTTTGGTTAAATTTTAAAACTCTATGTATTTTTTTCAATTTAATCCCGAGATTTATAGCTTGTTTCAAGCGTCAAACTCTTCCCATTCGTGCACTATTACTCCGCAAAATGGACACCTTGTTCGGTCAGAGACTTTTCAATAATAAAATCCCGCAGACGCTAACCTCAAAGGACTCACTGGTGACGTCCAGCCGACAAATGTCGACAGACGGTCTTTCTCATACCTCAAGTTCCTACTTGTCAAACGTCCCATGATAAACTAACAAGTAAGGGCAATTGACGAAGGAGCAAATTTATAATTACCTCGACACCCTGCGACGAACGGGTATGCATTAGCTCATTAAACTAAAACATGCCTAATTAATCGAAGCGACGATCTCACAGGCCGACAACCAGTTCACGTACAGGGTTCTATACCCCCACATCAATGTAAACAAAATACCCTAAGACACGGGAATACTTGTCAATGCGGCAGTAAATATACAAGGATAAGTGTTTTTTCTTTTAATGAAATTACGTCACACCCATCTCACAAGACCGGTACAAAGTTCAATCACCCCCACCATTGCAAACAAATGCACCAGGTTCATGCTCTGACGTCACACGGTCAATGCCCCGTTACGTCACAAGGTTATTTACACTCCTACTACAACTCAAATGTAAACAAAGCGACGATGTTTTTCTTTTAATGAAATTACGTCACACCCATCTCACAAGACCGGTACAAAGTTCAATCACCCCCACCATTGCAAACAAATGCACCAGGTTAACTACCGATGATAAATTATAAACCACTTAAAGCAGCCCTGAAGGTGATCTCACAGAGGAAACCGGCCGCGTCGACGCGGAAGTAAACAAATATAAGACCAGACGTCATCCAAGGTCAAACCACTCCATGAATGAAACGACCTCCTGATGAACCGCTATAGTTCAATCACCCCCACCAATGTAAACAAATGCGACGTTGCCAGATCTAATAAATTCCTTACACTGTTGCCACATTGTGCACACAAACACCAGCCACTAGCCCAAGGTCACCCCCTCCCGCCCTCACTAATCACCCCCCCGCCCTACAATGACCTTAGGTCATTGACCCCGTTTGCACAATCCGTCGTTTCTAACTACTGAAGTTCTGTTTATCATCCATTGGGGGATATTATCCGGTCGTCTAATTTTTCAATAATATAGCTTGGGTTTTATCCTGATTTATATTAATTTTCCATTTATTGTAGAATCTCTCTATTTTTACTTTCATACTAAAAATCTAGTTAAAATAGTAATTATCGATATAGATTAGATATAGGTACTATCGATACCAGAGATTATAATATAAAAAAATACAACGGAAACGCCCCATTGTCTAGAGAGAACCCCCCCCCTGATGTTAATTAAGAGAAACAAATGGGCTGGCCACCAGGAGCTATGTCACTGTCGTCTGAAACAGGAGACATCCCCGCTCTAACTATACCTCCAGGCCTCCGTGAATATATTCAAGATATATCTATATATTAAGATATATAGATATAAGATATATATATATCATAGATATATCTGTACCTCAGAGGTAATCTATCGTAACTAACATTCTTCAAATTTTACAGGAGAGCAGTTTTAATGCTAAATTTTCCTTTTTATTGTTGTTCACGGTTTTCAATGATAATTAGAGGTCATAATTGACCTTGATCTTAATGACCTCTAATTATCATTGAAAACCGTGAACAACAATAAGAAGGAAAATTTGACATTTTAATTTGAAAAATGTCAGTTACGATAGTTTACCTCTGAGGTACAGATATGTCCGTAAATATATAGATTATGGAGAATAAAAATATTTAAAAATTATAAAATTGGTTCGATTCTCGGTCTGGACAAATCTTTTCTCTTGAAAATAAATATATTTAAAAATTATAACAATTAATAAAATAAATTACTAATCAAATATAGATTTAACTAAACTAACAAAAACAAAAAAAAAAAACGCGGTTTCTTACAGTACAGTCTCTGGTAACTGATTAAATAATTTATCTGTCAAAACCAGATTTGAACGCGATACCTCCAGCTTAGCAACTGAGCATTCGACACACATCTACATCGCTCCCCAAGGAAATATAAAAACACAAAAAAAACCTACACGAATTGGAAGAATGAAATTTGAGAGACGGACGGATGGAAAGATACGAAGCGGTTATGTAGATTCGCCTCGGAGTTAACCAATTCAATCCACGGCATAAATGGAAATGAAATATGAATGAATCCACTTCATTAACACAAAATGGAAATACCATCCGGCAGCCCGGCTT
Organism: Arma custos; assembly: GCA_037127475.1. Lineage (NCBI taxonomy): Eukaryota > Metazoa > Arthropoda > Insecta > Hemiptera > Pentatomidae > Arma > Arma custos. Next base: position 132,876,659 of record CM073760.1, on the reverse strand, counting down.
ACCATAAACAGACAATGGAACATAAACTGTTTGTCAGGATGTCAGATATATATATTTTTAGACAAGCCACCCACCAGCGAGTTAGGGCCCTGGGTAGGCGGTTGGTATGAAATAGCCACGTCTACGACCGTTATTATACAAATATGTTGAATTTTTTTTACTCATTTAAAAAAAATACTGTACCACTACATCCCGTAAACGGGTCCGAGGTTCAGTACGTGGTAGAGACTGTTTCATGGAAAAATGTTGTGCAGAGAGGTGATTTGTTCTAGATCACGCTCAACCGCCTTATCTAAGGTACCAACTTTAGAGATGCTGAGTGAGCCCCAGAAGTGTCCCATATCCCATAAGATCTATCTCCAGCCACTAAAAGACTAAATAGAAAAAGTCTTGCCTGCAGCCAGGATTTTCGGCATGTCTACTAAGTGCTCTACCACTGAGCCACTCCGATCCCTATAATACCTACCCTAATAATACCAATATAAATAAAATTTAGTACTCCCGCTGTAGCATCGTCCGATTAGCCAAAACAGCATTAAGTGACATTAAATTGGTAAGCCATAATAATCTCTATTCATCCCTCTTTTTCCAATCTGCTGGTGTTCCTCAAGGTAGTATCCTTGGCCCAATCCTTTATACAGTTTATACAGCTGACATCCCAACTCATCCTAATACTATCCTTACCATGTATGCTGATGATACATGTGTATTATCAGTCAACACCAATCCAGTTATTGCATCCTAAAGCCTCCGATCCCTTATCACTGATCTTGAGGAATGGTGTCAAAACTGGAGAATTAAAATAAATACCCAAAAATCGCATCAAATCACTTTTACCTTACGTCGTAAACCAATGACTTCCTGCCCTTCAGTATCCTTTAATAATATTCCACTGGTGCCTGTAGAACAGATCCGATACTTAGGGTTGCACCTTGACAAACGATTAACCTGGAATCCTCATACAAGACTGAAAAGACAAGAAACCGCACGACGTTTCAGGCTACTTCAACACTTACTAGACAAACGCTCTAAGCTCCCAATTAACTACAAAAGACTCATCTACATGACCATCATACGTCCTATTTGTACTTACGGAGTAGAGCTTTGGGGCTCCACTAAGCCATCGAATTCCTCTCGTATCCAATCCCTACAATCCAAAATCCTTCGTAAATTCCTCAATGCTCCTTATTTTGTTAAGAATAAAGTCATCCATAACGACCTTAATGTCCCTTTTGTTGCTGATTTGGCCCGAACCCGGTACCTATCCTTTCATAACAAACTCCATTACCACTCAAACCCTCTAGTTTCAAACCTAGCTTCCTCTTCAATTCCCGATAATCCTTCGAGGCGTCTGAAAAGAAGATGGCCACGTGAAATAATTATTTATTTGACAAGTGAGGAAAGTGCCACTTTATTACACCCGAGTAAATGTTACCACACGAGCCGAAGGCGAATCAAATATGAATGTGAATTAAGCACTTTTCTCACGTGTTAAATATTACATTTTTCCTGCAACCATTTAAAAATTAAGAAATTAAAGGTGAAACTTTAGATTTGTTAAAACTACACTAGCGCTACCTGTTACAATTTCCTATTACTAACCATGCAAATTATAACTCAAGAACGGCTTACTTATTGAAACATTTATTTATTATCATTCAGAAAATAATATTCTGATAACGCATACAAAAAATAAAATAAAAATTATTTATTTTAACATTTTAGGAATCTAAAATGAATAATATTATAATACCGATATTTAACATTTAAAATAACAGAGTGCTGATTGTCAAATTCGATCTAGGTGGCTGTTACTTTTCCTCACTAGTGAGGGAAAGTGGTTTTTCCTGGCTAGTGGGGGAAAAGTGGGACTTTCCACACCAGTTTTAGTTGAGTAGCATTACTCAATGGTTGCATGAAAAGGTTATTATTTAAAAAAGACTTCAAACACAGCACAATGGCATTGTGTTTTTATCGTTATTATATTTTATTTAATCTGTAAATAGCCGAGGATGGAACCTTTTGACCTGGGACCCTCCTGGGGCTCGCCCAACCTCAATAAAGGTAACTAACCTGAAAACCTGATGGTTGGGCATGAAACAGGACAGTCTTTACCACGTACTGAATCCAAGGCTCTTTATTAGTTGCAATGGTTCAGAGTTTTTTTAGAGAAACAACAACAAATCATTTTTCGTTGTTTTTTTCGTATTTCTAATGATGTATTGAGAGTTAAATTAAACAGTGCATGTGAAAGCGAATCACATAGTTATAGATCTGGGCGAATCTCCAGTTTTATTAATAAAGATTTCTTGAAGAAGAATTGAACGCGTTTATGTTGATATTCACATTCAAATGCATTGAAATTGATGTTTCCCTAAGATTCCTCTGGAACCAAATCCAAATCCCGCAATTCGAAACTCAAGTTAATGTAAAAGATAGTAATGATTTAAAAAATTTCTGAAATTTTGTAGGTGTCCAACAGAACTGACTTTTGTGTCAATTTCAATTTTTCAAAACCTAGGAGAATTTTAATTTATCTTCAGTACTCTTGTACTTTTTAGAATGAGACCATTCGACGAAATATCTGAAGGAGTTTCTAGCACTTTTTCCATATGATAAAGTGATTTCAGCTCTATAGAAAGGTTCTGGCACTTCCTAATTTTTTGTAGTCTCTCAACTTGCTTCCCATACTATTCCTGATAACCCTCCGAGGCGTCTGAAAAGGAGATGGCCTCGAGCCCTTCAACTATAGAACTTTATTGGAGTTCTACCGATGGGTAGTTTCTCCACAAGTTTTTTTTTGTTATGTCATTTGTTCATATTAGCAGATTTACTTGTTGTAATATTATTACCGTTGTAAATATCAATAAATTATTAAATTAAAACTAACTGATTACAAAAGAAATACGGCACAAAATGCAGTTCCTGAATACACCGATAAAATAGTGCATCACAATTTTGTATGGTTAATACCTCATATCGCACTAGTATTTATAAAGTGATTAAAAAAAATCTCTTTGTCACTCATCAAAACTTTATCTAGCTTCAGAGCTTATATTCTTGTACTTCTTTAGACCATTCGACGAAATATCTGCAGGAGTTTCTAGCACTTTTTCCAAATGATAAAGTTATTTCAGCTCTATAGAAAGGTTCTGGCACTTCCTATTTTTTGTTCTGACTTTCGTTAGGTTATTATCACTAGGGACAGCTACTTCTTTGATTCTGGAAATTTTCTTTGATTTATGGATCAACAAAATGTCCGGATATTATTCTGTGGTCCGTGATTATTTGTTCATCCCAATAATTTTTTATTGCATTTATTTCTAATAGCTTTTCTGCCATATAGCGATGGTTGGGTAACTCTCCCTTGCCCCAACAGTCCTACGAGTCTGCATATACTTTGGTGATATGTCTTCGCTACATTATAAGGCCTGATCAAGCAGTCCGATCCAGCCAATGCTTCGCACCCATTTGTCACATATTGTATATACGATTGTGTATACGTGAGTTGTCGTGTAGAGACGACATTTATCATGCTGTATACCTTGATCATGCTTTAGGATCTTGTAGCAATTATGTGGTCCTGTAAACCTTCCAGTCTCTCTAAACAGTTGCCCTATCTTTAACTATCCGAATGAGAATTTATACTGTACATCGATAGAGTGATTATAGTTTATAGAGTATCATTATTATAATGTAGCCTGCAATCTGATCTGAACACATAGGGATTATTTAATATTCAGGATGACAAGACAGGTATTATCATGTCTGGAGGAAAAAGCAAACATAGATTTGAAGCCAGGATGCATACACGGTAAAAAAAGCGTATAATCTCGACCGGTAGTTCAAACACAAACACAAACACTAGACCCCGAACACGCGATAAGATAACAGCTATCATATGCCTTCGTACTACACTACGATTGTAATCTAGTCTGTATTAACTATAGCATGTACTTACAATTACTTCAAAGGATGGATAAAACGTTAGTTTTAGTTTAGTAAAAACTAAATTCTCAACTATTACATCACTCCTTTAAAAGAACAATGTCATAACTCAAAAAAACTATTTTTTCAATAAAGGCATTTGAAGGTTCAATGCGAGAAAAAAATAATAAAAAAATGGGTATTCTACTCAATACCTTATTTTCAAAAACCTTAAGCCGTTGTTCATCATTCAACATTAACGGCCTCCGCCCGCTCTCCTAAATTCACCAATCGTCCGAATCTTATTTTCGGACTAATTATTATTCAGACACCTTTTAAATAAAAATAATAATAAAATGTATTTTCTATATGCAAAGTTTGATGATTTACGTATTTAATCACAAGCTTGGATTGATATATAGGAAAAATATATAAAACACCTCGTAAACATTTCTAGACCGAATTATACTTTCCGAAAATCGTAAATAACGGAAATATATTTACTGCAATTATAATTCAATACAATTTTAATACTCACAGCGAAGTGGCTCAGTTTTAGAGAACTGAGTTTCCGTGTCGAAGGGACAAATCCCGCTTGCTAGCGGATTTAATATGCAATATGTTAGCGGCTGGAGATGGATCTTGGGGGATTTACGGCCCTCTTTAAGTGAGTACCCAAAATAAGGGGGGGAATCTGGCGGCTGAGCATGATCTAGGACATCATCTACCCGCAAGAAACAGTACAGTCTCTAATATGTACTGAACCCAAGAACCTTTATGTCTTTTAGTGGTTCAGTTTTTTTTCACATAACTATGTTTCTAAAATTGTATCTTACTTTCAACAATCCTCTTACTTGTAATTTCATATAACATTAATTTACTCCTATTCTTGGATATTGACACGGATAATTAAAGTTATGCATACATTCATCCACATTAACGCCATCATGAATTCAAATAATAGCAAACATAAAATGTATATTGAAAACTGTGTATTATAAAAGAAATTAAATAGCACATATGTACGAATTACAGAAATCCAGACCTTCCACGGGTTATAGCGGTACAAGTGTTATAAAATCAGGAAATAGCGATAAATGGTCGTTATTTCTGATTTTTAAAAGCTGAATACAGTTTACTTTCGATTGAATATCAAAGTCAAATTTTAAAATTTAATAAAGAATCTTAATTATTCCTAATAACTCATATATTCTTAGTAGAGGGCAATTACCAAGTAGAGGCAGTTATTCCAAATAGCGGACGTCTATGATATCTTCAATTGAGGAGAAATATCGGTACTTTTCCAATCTAACGACGACCTACCCCAGCGCCCCAAGTGTCAGTTTCCTTAACTACCTGCTACTGTTGCCGTAACCTTTCTTAGTCCTTTGTTATTGTTTGTGCCAAGTGGACGTTTATTGGTTTTCATGTTAATTATACAATATGAGTTGGAATTTGATGAAGATTTTTCGCGAGGTGATTGATCGAAAGTCAGCTGTGCTATTTCTACAGGAACGGAACGTCATTCCCCGTAAAATGTCTTGTAGAAAGGGACATAATATGAAGCTTCAACTGGGGAATCTGATTAATTCTTAATTGATTCTTTTTAATTAATATTGTTTATAATTGTTGCTAGATATTGTTGTGTTTAATCAATATTGTTTATAATAAATGTTTTATTATATCTTATTATTTATTTTCTATTTTAAATATTTCAATTTGAAACATAAATAATTATATTTAACTACAATGTGATGTTTTTTGGTTAATTGTTTTTGTTGTTCTGTATATACGACACCGTTTTGAGGTGATATTGTTATTTTTAATGAATTTTGTTTATAATAAATGTTTTATTTTATATTATTATTTATTTGCCCGGGCAAATCGTTTCTCTTTAAAAGAAAAATAGCTAAAAATAAAAACAATAAAAAAAAAATCATATTTTAGCTGTATATCATCTCCTATTTCATTTCCTAAGAATCCTCTTGTATGATAATGAAAGAATACTATTTCAAATATATCTCAGGCAGGATAACCTGACAGGGTCCAAATAGTTGAGGTAAGTGCCAGAGGAGCGTGCTGGGGTAGGTCGTCGTTAGATTGGAAAAGTACCGAAATATCTTTAATAGGGAAAAATTAGGTACCCTACTACAAATTACTAAGATATTCTCAATAACGGACAGCTCAGATATTCCCAATAGCGGACAACTATTTTTAATAACTATCAATATAAATTAAGCGCAAAATGCATTTGAAATTCAGATCGCTAGGATATGTTTAACGAGGGAACCTGTTCTCCTTTCACCGCTGAAATATGGGCGCAGATTATTATACAATTTAATGATAACCCTCCTAACAATCGATTTATTGCGAGCGAGGTTCGATTAACAAGGTAGTTTGCATATCGATTTTATGTTTATAGCCTTCAACAGCTGGGGTTATTCTTACACCTCGTTAGGCGGGTCTTGTTTTCTGATAACTTATAGCATTAGTGATTAATAATGTATATGGAAAAAAATAAATAAATAAAAAACGAATAAAACAATTAATTAAATAAACAGAAATTTATTGCATATACGAGAATTAATCACGCTACGTTCCAGATAGAGACTGACGATTAACATAAGGATACTTATATAAGCATTTAGCAACCGATTATTTATCAATAACATTTGACTGATAATCGGTTTAATATTCCATTAATAATATTCCACTGATCCCTAAACGTATCGAACAGATACGTTACTTATGACTCCATCTGGACAAGCGTCTCACTTGGAATCCTCATACAAGACTGAAAATACAAGAAACTGCTCGACGTTTTCGCCTACTTCAACATTTACTAGACAAACGCTCTAAGCTCCCAATTAATTACAAAAGACTCATTTACACGACAGTTACCAGACCTATTTGGACATACGGAGTTGAGCTTTGGGGCTCTACTAAACCATCCAATTCATCTCGTATCCAATCCTTACAGTCCAAAATCCTTCTTAGAATCCTCAATGCTCCTTATTATGTCACAAACAAACTCATCCATCATGATCTTAATATCCCATATGTTGCTGATTTGGCCCAAACTAGATACCTATCCTTCCATGACAAGTTCCATACACACTTCAATCCGCTAGTCTCTCAACTTGCTTCCCATACTATTCCTGATAACCCTCCGAGGCGTCTGAAAAGAAGATGGCCTCGAGACCTTCTACTATAGAACTTTATTGGAGTTTCTCCAAAAGTGTGTTTTTTTTATTATGTCATTTGTTCATATTAGCAGATTTACTTTTTGTAATATTATTACAGTTGTAAATATCAATAAATTAATAAATTAAAACTAATTGAATACGAAAGAAATACGGCACAAAATGCAGTTCCTGAATACGCCGATAAAATAGTGCATCACAATTTTGTAGGGTGAATGCCTCACATCGCACTAGTATTTCAAAAGTGATTTAAAAAAATCAGTGTTTTTTCGGTGGTGAGTTATGATCATGAAAGAAATGAGTTAATATCTCTTTGTCACTCATCAAAACTTTATCTGGCTTCAGAGCTTGTCTACCAGAAGGCACTTGTGTCACTCTTATTGTCCTAATGCTATTCCAAGCTCACCAATAGTTTTCCTGTTTTTCCCAAAATGTTGGTTTTTGACTTACGTCACTTTAGAAATACTAGTGCTGTAGGTACACTAGTCTTATATTTCTAATATGCATGGAGGATCCAGGTCATCTTTAAATGTACTGAACTGTAAATGAACTAGGGATGCAATGAATGTTTTTAAATAAACTTTAAAAAAATCAGTTATCTCTCCTTTATCTCCAGCCATCTAACAGTTCCCTAGTCATCGGGCGATTGCTGTCAATACGTGAGGACATGAGGATCCCATAGATAACATAGAAAAGAAGATGGCGAAGAGATCTCCGGTTCGTGAGAGAAAATAACTTGATTCTATTTTCCTCGAGGAGGTTTCAGACAGAACACGTAACGTCTATTTGTTTTAGGAACTGAAATTGAGTCGGAGGGAAGGTGAACTGAACCAATATTAAACACTTGATAGATATCTTACGCTATATTAACTTGAGAGAACTAACTTGAGCTAGAATTTGATGAAATAAACTCTCTATCTTATCTCAAAACTTAAATTGCTTAATGGAACTATAATATCCTATTTTAGTTCGGAATTGTATCAATTAAAAACTTTTTAATTGAGTTGCTGAAATTCTTAATAAACTGTTCAATAGTTTGTATAGTTTAGCAGCCATAGTGTATATGAAATATATATTGTATGATATATATAATATATATATCTTTGTGTGTGTGTGTGTAAAGAAAACCGCGAACGATTTTCTTAATTTTGAATTTGCTGCGATAGCGACACAGCCTACTTGATATAACAGCAGTTATAAATAAAAGACTTACGAGAGGCTACAGTTTTAATGGACGGTTATAAATTGTTTAAATAATATTTTGTGTAGAGAAAATTACAATTGATCTCCTAAAATATAAAGAAACACGAAATAATGGCTTTAAAAGCTGTTTCTTTTGTTGTTTTTTTTCAGGTGAGTAAATGTTTTGTTGGAAGTTATTGAAATTATTTAAGACTTGTAAATATGTATTGTAAATAAATCATTGGTTTTTTTTCTGAGAAACACAATCCAGTCTTTATTTCCTTATCCAAGGGTATAAGAGTATAATATATATATATTATACATACATATTATACATATATGTATATACACTGCTGAGTGATGTCCAAATAAGAAGAGTCCCATTATAGTTCTAGTCTCATTATTAAAAAAAAGATGTTGTCTAACGCGTTACTAAAAAAATGTCAAAGGTTTTGACTATTGATTTGATATACACTGATATATATTTTTTTTATATTCACTCATTTCTGAGTCACCACTCAGATCAGCATGCTACCATTTCGACATTTTTTTTTTAAATTTATTTATTGATATTTACAACTGTATTACAATAATACAACAAGTAAATGTTTCATAATGGCATGAGAATGACAAGTAAAGAAACTACCCACTGGTAGTACTCAAATCAAAGTTCAAGTAAGGAGGTCACATGACCATCTTCTTTTCAGACGCCTCAGAGGATTATCGAGAATTGAAAGGAAGCTAGGTTTGAAACTAGAGTGTTTGAGTGGGAATGAAGTTTGCTATGAAAGAATAGATACCGGGTTCGGGCTAAATCAGCAACAAATGGGACATTAAGGTCTTTATGGATGACTTTATTCTTAACAAAATAAGGAGCATTGAGGATTTTACGAAGGATTTTGGATTGTACGGATTGGATACGAGAGGAATTCGATGGCTTAGTGGACCCCCAAAGCTCTACTCCGACATTATTTTTTAACTATTATTAGATAATAGGAAAGAACATCTATTTACTCAAAATTTAATATCCATGTTAAAATATCTCTCTATTTTATAAAAAAATGATTGATGATGTAATATTTTATAGGCGTCCCATAGCAACTTATCGAGGATTTAATTTTTTTTTATCTTTTGTCGTGCTTGGTTAAATTGTAAATAGTTTTTTTAATAAAAAAACACAAAAGGCACTGTTGCTGACTTCATCCTGGGCTACACAAAATGTAGCACTGTTTATGATTTTAAATGGAAAATATATCGATTTAATCAATAAAACATGCTACATCTAATTCTAAGACTATTTTAGACTGTTATTTCAGTATAGAGAATGCAGTGAAAAAAATATTTCATTTTTTTTAAAAAAAGGACCAAGAGATCCACAAAGGATGCAAGCTGCAGAAATGGATTTTTGGAGGAGTTGTCGCATTTCCAGAATTGAGTGAGTGAAAAATTCTGTCATAAGAGATATCATTAAAGCGGAAACGATAATGCACAAAATTGGGACCAAGCAGCTGCAGTGGTATCTGAGAAGAATGGGCCACGAGAGATGGCCGAAAATGATATTGGACTATATTCCAGAGGAGAGACGAAAAAGAGGTTGCCCTAGGATCACTTGGCTGCAAGGAATTGAAGAGGTGATGGCAGAAAGAGGCTTGGCGGAGGGATATTGGGAAGACAAAGAGTATTGGCGACAAAATGTATTGGATTTCGCTAAATGATCAAAGGTTATAAAATCCAAAAAGAAAATGTATTAAAAAATAAAATAAAGTGCTTTATATAATGGAAAATACTCAATATCTCATAAAACAATAAACTAAGTTGATATTCATTTTTTAATAGGCTGACTTGGGAGGTACAAAATAAGTATTAATCTTAACTTAATTTATATATATATATATATATATATATATATATATATATATATATATATATTATATAGTTAATTTATAATAATTTACCTATACTAAATCGCTAAGTACCTACAGTAGTTCACTTAAATGTGTACATGTATGAGAGGAAATGTATGCATAAATGCATACATATATAAACTCCCCGTCAAAAGTACTGCAACACCCATAGTTCTCGAGATTTTTTATTTATTTTTTTAATTTTTAATATTACTTGTTTATGTCCAGTTTAAAAATACTCATTACAGACTACAGAACCTTTATTTAATATGAAAATACAGACGTTTTTGTAAAATTCAAATTTCCAAAGTGTTGTGATACTTTTGACGGGGAGTGTATATAAGTGTGTATAATTAAAACCGTTCTAGATTTGGATTGAGATGATCCCTACAGAAATGCTAATTCATGACTGAAATTCTTTATTTTCGGTCGCTATCTTAATAAATATTTAAAAATTATTATTATTATTATTAATTATTTTTAAAATATAAAGGTGAATTGAAATAATTACTCACAGGCCGACTTGTAAGACTCTGCCAAGTGAAGTGCAGCTCCTTCATCGTAGCAGGAACTGGTACGATGAAGTTGAGAGCGTACTCGTTGAGTACTCCGTTACGGACGTAGTACAGCTCAGCCGATAAGCCTGCAATGGGAAATATGTGTTACATAACATAGGTACATATTTAGTGCATACATATAAATATATAATACAATCGAGTGGTGTTAATAGATATCGAGATAGGAGATGGATTCATAATACATTAGGAAGCGGAGTCATTCATTGGTAGAACAAAGGTCCTTGGATCGAATCCGGCTGTGGAAGATTATTTTTAATCTGCTAGCGCCAGGGAATGGATTTTTTGGGATCTGGGACCTTAATGGGGCTCACCCAACCTTTATAAAGTTGGTATCTGGCTATTGAGCGCGAACTAGGACAAATCACATTCCTACCGATGTCCAAGAAAAAAGTAGTCTCTACAACATACTAAATCCTTTCATGGGTTGTAGTTGTTGTTTATTAATTTAACGTCACTTTATGCTGCTATGGCTAATCGGACGATGCTACAGTGGGAGGCCTTAAATTTGCCTATCCAGGTTTAATTGGGATAGGGATTTTTAACGAGTGCCTGACATCGTACAGGCTCGGGACTCCCGTTTAACGTCCCTTCCGAAGGACGGCGTAACTAAGGATTTTTTACTCCCTTAAAAAAACCTAGGGCCACCTGCCGGGCTACGAACCCGCGATCTTGGGTTTAGTATTTTGTTACGCTAACCACTAGACCACAGGTGACCGTATCGATGGGTTGTAGTGGTATATATCTTTTATTCATTTTTAATACATTGTTAATAAATGCTTTATAGGCATTTGATTGTTTATGTTGGCTATAAGAGAGCCGATTAAGGGGGAATTCGAAACAGCCACTGGAAAATGGAAATTTAATAAACCAGCTGGAAACAACAGCAATCCTAGTGAATTATTAAAAGCGAGAGGGAAGTTAGAGTTCACAATCTTTTGACTACTAAGGTCTGGGAAAATGAAAAACTGAAAATGCCAAGAGAAGGAATAGAATTAAACCAATTTAGGAAAAGCAAGTAACGTATATTACCAGTGAAGAAATGTCATAATCGGAAAAAGGGAATTGGAGATGAAGACAAAGATGACAGTATATAAACAAGTCTCGAAAACTGGCTTAGTTTAAAAAAATTTGAGCCCTATACAAGCCACCGAGATGAAATTACAGAGAAAACCTCTCAATAAGACGAGATTTGACCGATGAGGATTCCAGGATAAGAGAGGAGACAGTGCTGGAACCTCTCATGGACAATATCCATAGAACGGAAATTATGTGGTTCGGCCATGTACAAAGAATGCCGATAAACCGTCAGCCAAAAAGTGTATGGGAAGCGAAAACTGAGTGAAAAAGACCTCGAGGACGGTCCAGAAGTAAATGGGATGACCTGATGCCGGAACTGACTAGAAAGAGGGGACTCTCTCTGGGGGAAGTCAAGAAACTTGTCACAGAAAGAGAAGTATTTAGGAGAAGGACACAGGCAGCCCCGACACCCTGAGGTATAAGAGAAGGACAAAGAAGAAGGAAAGAAAAAGGGGCCCAGAACGGATTGTAATAACTATCGCGGAATCGCCGTTCTCTCGGCTCCTTATAAAATACATCTTGTTAATCAAAATTTGTTTAATCATTAAATATGCCGAGTATGGGTAACATGTTGGGCGGGAATGAAGGCTTTCAGAATAAAAAAAACACACGTGTATTAGCCGGTCTCCATGAAACCTACCTCCTTATCAAGTGTATCTTCTTATCACTTATATCATTAGGGTTACTTAAGTATGCGTTATTAGATTAGGGGTGGGGGCACATGCCCCCCCCTCCCGCCAACTGTTTTTTAGGTACTGTGGAGAATCCATTATAGTACATAAATAAAGGAAAATCACATGATAATTGTGGTTAAAATGCCAGAAAGGACAGGAGTGAAACTAATTGTTTTGATATCCTGCGAATGTTTGTTCACGCAAAAACTACTGAACGGATTTGGATGAAGGTTATTGAATAAAATAGGTTATACATCATAGGCTACATCAAGGGCAGATTTATGTGGGGTCACGTGGGCATTATTAGAATTATCAGCATTGAGGTTATAAAAATGACGGATAACAGTCCCTGGAGACCGGCCAATACACAAGTATTATACAAACTATTACTTTGGCTGAACCCTAATTATTCATTCCATCATATAAATAGAAATCGATTGACGAACATCGATTATTAGTTTATAATTTTGTTTGTTACTTTTTAAATTTCTCTATTATTTATTAAATTTACTTATGTTTTTTTGTCTTTACCTGTTTAATGAACAGAATAACACCTTGAGAGATAAAAAAGTTCAGCTGATGTATTTTGCCAAAACATTTTTATAAGAAGAGGCTCCAGAGTTAGCATTTTATTCTATTTATGTGAATAAGAAGGTAGGTGTTCTCAATATCAGAATTATCAGCATTCGGGTTATAAAATTATAACTAATAAAACAGTCCCTGGAGACCGGCCAAACACAAGTACCATACAAAATATTACCCTGGCTGAACCTAATTATTCATTCCATCATATAAATAGAAATCGATTGACGAACATCGATTATTAGCCATAGTACGAAATAAATATCAGAACTGTCTCGATTATCGTTGGAGGGAACATCGCGGCTTTGTAAAGACCCGAGGATTCGACTTTACAGCTGACTGAGCAAAGCACAGCCGCGATAATAGAAATACCGACATTGGTTTTCTTTTCCTCAAAAAGGCGCGCTAAGATTCCCGCCAAAAAGGCCGACAATTGGTTCTTCCCCGTTGATATCCTGTCTTTCATTTCCTTTTCTTTTTTATCAATTCCTTCTTATCTTGAGCGGTGCTCAGTCGAGCGGATAAAGGATGAGATGTAGAATATTTAGATAACTATTATCTTTTACTTTATTATATTGTGTATTTCTTTATTCCTTTGAACGCTGACGTTGTAAAGGATGTTTTGTTATCGTGAATATTCAACATGATCCCTGTATGTACCTACATGTTTCTCTCGCATAACTAAAAAACATTTAACCATAGAATTTTCAGGTTTATCGTTTGAAGTTGCAGTAAAATCTAGTGATGATCATTGGAGCATTCTAGAGGAATAATTACTAAATTGGTTCGGACATCTCCTTAGGATGGACCCAGAGAGAATCGCCAGGAAGTCATACGAGACCCGTACTGAGGGGAAAATGCCCAGAGGAAGTCCTCGTATCTCCTGGGAGAACAGCTTAAAGGATGCTTACAGGAGGAGAGGAATGGACTGGAACCGAAGAAGACAGATTCAGGAAGAAGATACTTGATCCAGGCTCTATAAGAAGGATCCTCACACTGCACAGCGGTAGCTGAGGGAAGGTTTATGATGATGATGATGATGATGATAATTGGTAGTAAGCTATAAAACCATATATAATAGTATAATAATAAAGCTAAGCGAACCGGAATGCTCGATGCCGATACAACCAATCTCTGCTTACAAACGTCCGTCAACGGTCCACTACCCAAACCCATCTGCCAGACCACACTTAACGCATTCCACCCACCTATGCGTCGATCTACCCCTCAGAAGCTAATTAGGATCTTAGGAATTCGTCCCTTATTAAGCCCAGAAACTTTGCAAGACTATCTTAAAGTTCGTGATGTTATAACTTAAATAATATTATCTGGGTGCATGTTTCGCAATTCCGAAATCTCCTTGAGTCTACAGTGATCTAATCCTTTTTTGGACCAAATATCCTACACAACTCCTTATTTTCGAATACCTTGAGACGTTGCTCATCCCTCAACGCAATGTTACGAAAGAGAGAAAAACGAGAGACTGAAAGACTGGGGGATAGAGGGAATGAGAGGGTGAGAGAGAGAGAGATAGAGAGAGAAATAATAAAAAAAAAATGTGGTGAGAAGAAAGCGAACTTGCTACAGGTGGATCTGTAAGAGAGGAGAGGTTTGTAGGTCAGATACATTGGACATTGAAGACGCAGATAAAGATTTCCCAATGGCGGCTATAGAGGGCGCTGTAAAAGCAATCAGCCTACCTCCCTGGGGTCCCGGCCACGGCCTCCGAAATATTGCCACCAATCTACCTCTCTGGGGAGGGGGGGGGAGGGGTAAAAGGGGACTTGGGATTTCCGGCTTTCAGCCACCGCGCTCTAGCGGATATAAATGGCATCTGCTCTTTTGTGCCCTTGTCAAAAACATATCCCCATTTTATTTCTAGTTCTCTTACAGTAAGTATAAAAAAATATAAAATAATTTCTCTATTTATAGGAATTATATATATATATATATATATATATATATATATATATATATATATATATATATATATATATATATATATATACATATATATACATATATATATGTATTTATTTACAATACTTATCTATATTTAAAGAAAGACATATATGAAAATTAGACATCAGTTCCGCAGGTGTTCGCTTCGAGTAAAGTTTTAACCTTTCATTCGTTACCTTCTCTTTTTTTATTCTCGAAAATAAAAATAATTTTATTACTTGTAATGAAATAAAAATTAAATTCGTAATTAGATTAAGAAGTAGTATTTTTAAGGAAAAGAAAATCCTCATGGGTGATCGACGTTGCAACCCCATCAGTTCCCACGCACAGTTTCTGTAAACATCACAAACTCGAGGACCGAAAGTCACCCAAATGTGTCCGCTAGGGCGCAGGACCTTACAGGAGAGTTCTGGAAATTTAGAATTTCAAAAAGTAAATTTGGTTATTAATGAGGAAGCGAATAGTTCGGGTGGAGGTTGGGAAAAGTTTAAACTTTTAAACCTTTAACTTTTTTAAAAAGCGGAGTTTTCTCGATAAGTCAGAAGACTGGTACTTCCGGCGAGGTGGGTCGTGATCAGAACGGAAGAAATATTTACTGTCAAAATAGAAATCCCTCTTGGTATACAAATTGTTTAGGTTATATCATCTATCTTGATATACATATCTATAGCTTATATCCCAAACCTTTGATATACACATTTCCCATAATTACGCTTTTTCTTTCTTACTAAAACACATAATTATTTTTATTTTTCAGAATATTAAAAAAGGAAATGAACGACAAATTTTGTGACTTAACTGTAAGTGACAACCTGCGGAACCTATACCGTAAATTCATTTATGATTACTCCGCCCAAACGTGTGAGTCTTTATCATAGGTGTACATAGGCGCAACGAAGGGGGGGGGGGTTATTGGGGATGTAACCTCCCCCCTTGCTTAGAAGAAATTTAAAAAAAAATTGTAAGTAACAATTTAAAAAAAAATAAAACTTTGAAGGATTTTACCTTTTAAAAGTTATTATTGTGGGATTACAGAAGTCATCAATAATGCCAAAAACAACAAAGAAAGTGCAAACACAGTTATTTTAATAAATAACAGTTACGCTAAAATGACAAACCAAAACGTAATACTGTTTATTTACAGTTAATTATATTATTATAGCGGCAGTAGTGGCATCTAGCGGTAACAATAAGATCGCAAATGTGAGAACAATTTAGACAATTCTTAGAATCTAGAAGTAAAGTCTGGATGGGTTTAGAAAGTTCCCTATGCTATATTAATTAAGTATAGTAAGTTATTGTAACCAATAAATATGGTTACTTGTATTTAAAAGCTACTTCTTGATTGCCCTTCCGAAAATAACATTTATAAAAAAAAATTATAATCTATTTATTTAATTTGAAGCTACATGATTATAGTATAATACATATAACACCTACATTACGAGACATCTTTTTTTGAAGGGAGTAATATGTTGGAGTGGTTGACTGGTGGGGGTTAACCCCCCCATGAGTCAACTCTAGTTACGCCATTGTAGGTCTACCTACCACAACTTGGGTTCAGTACATTATAGAGACTATATATATACAAGATATACTATTTCTTGGAAAATTTGGCCATAATCAACTAAACCACCAGGTTTTCTCTAATTAATTACTTGATCTACCAAAACCGGATTCGAACCAGGACATTCAAATCAACGGTATATACACTGCGTTACCTAGCTCCATACATGAATCTAAATAGTTATACAAACATATATGTATGTTTTAAAAAAAACAACAGAATTCTAGCCTTGAAAATGAAAAAAGAAAACAGAACAAGTGGGTTGAATGTTTTCCTTATCAGTGTATTTGTTTACAATAAACTTGATTGCGATTGATTGTTTAATTTTATTTTTAATTGATAAACAAAACATAAAAACAGACAAGTGTTGTTTTTCTTTCCTGAAACGAGAGACGGAAACAAGGGACTAAAAGCGATCGTAAAGCCTAGCGTGTATAGTGCTCGTGGGGCGAGATGCTTTTAGCAGGTCTTGGAAACAGATTTTTTTTTTTATTCTTTTTTAATACTCCATTATAACTCTCTCACCTAATTATACCGTAATTATTTCTTTATTTATTTTTAATTGGACAGGTAGCGATTAATTTAAAATTGAGAGGTATCAGGATTTATCTATATATATTTTTTTAAAGAAAAAAAAATTCTTAAGAACATATAGGAAATAATCGGGTTTCAGCAGCGCTCCTAGTGGTGAATTTTAAAAATATTTTGTTTCTCCTTTTTTTGTTCACCATGTATCCAGATCTTGTTTATGGATACAAAAGGTACTTGTGTATTAGCCGGTCTCCAGAGACTGCTATTCACCATTCCTTATAACCTAGACACTGATAATCCTGATACTGATAGTACCAACCTTCTTATTCATATTAATGGGAATTGAAAAATACAAAATGTAATAAAATGCTAATTCTAGCTTCCTCTAGCCACGTTCCTACACATTCATCGAAAACATATCCAGTTCTAGCTTTGCCAAAATCCGTTTGATGAACCTTTTCATAAATTATCTTTATTAGATTTATTCCGAACTTCTTGAAGTATTTCACAGCTTCTCCTTTTAAAGACGGTTATTCTTTTTATTTTAAATAGGCAATAACTAAAAGAATAAGACAAGAACAAAAAATTTAATTTAAAAAACAAAACAGAAATTTAAATAGTCTATAAATTATGATATCGGTTTTTACTGGACTAGTAATTGATGATATTTAACTAAGAAGTAAAAAAAACATTCTCCAGTCATAATTATTTATTTCCTCGCTTTCTACAAAGACGTTTCGACCCCTTGGGTCATTATCAATTCTTTAATTGTCTATCTTGATTTATACCATTTTTCTGCAATTCACCATATAAATTTACTAATATCAACAACAACATAATAGGGGAAGTGCAAAATATAAGGCAAAGTGAAAAATGACCATGGAGAAGAATATATCTCCAAAAAAATTTTTATATTATTGACGTCCATATACTTAAATTTTCGTTTTTTTAAGGACATTTTTAATTTAATTGTTAATAATTTATGTTGTTGTTGATATTAGTAAATTTATATGGTGAATTGCAGAAAAATGGTATAAATCAAGATAGACAATTAAAGAATTGATAATGACCCAAGGGGTCGAAACGTCTTTGTAGAAAGCGAGAAAATAAATAATTGTGACTGGAGAATGGTTTTTTTACTTCTTAGTTAAATATAGTCTATAAACAAAATTAACAAACAAAAAACAAAACAGAAACCTATTTAATAACGCACACACAAATAATACAAATGAAAAGGGCGATAAGAAGAGGTTTCAAGAGATGAGGAGGTAGGTTCCATGGAGACCGGCTAATACACAAGTAGCATTCAACACTGTAGCATGTTTATGGAGATGATGGTGAGTACTCATATAGTTAAATAATACAATGTACAAGTTTTACTTAAAGGTTATCTTGTCGCAGTCTAGTACTAATAAATATTTTTTACGATCCGCTCGTTGCTAAGCCCAACAATTTTACAATTCCATCTAATCTTTGTATCATTATTGTGTATTGTACTGTCCTTCAACCGGTGGTCATGTATGGAACTGAGACACTGACACGCAACGATGAAAGGCTGTCAAACATGTGGGAAATAAAAATGTTCAGATAGATCTTTGGCCCAACAAAAGAAGGAGATCGCTGGCAGATGAAGACATACAAGGAATTTATAAATGTATATGGTACACCAGATATCATTGCCACGATCAAGAGTGCCAGGATAAGATGGCTGATGCACTTACAAAGAATGGAAAGAAGTAGACTACCAAAAATGATGTTGGAGGGATAGAGGGAGACCTAGACTTGTTGGCTGCAGGATGTGGAGGACCTTCGGTCGTTGGGTGTCAGCAGAAGATGGGCAGCCGAAGAAAGGTCGGAGTGGAGGAGGATCGCTGAGGAGACCAAGGCCCTGCAAGGACCATAGCGCCATTAGATAGATCTACTATCACATCAAATATTATCCGGACGCTTGCTCTGCAAAATTCCACGTTGTGACGTCCTTGTTGTCCAGTGGCTCATCATTATGTGGACTCAATAATCTATGCAATACCTTACTTTCGTAAACCTTACATAATTCAACCTTGAAAGGTAGAAGCAACTATTCACACCCATATAGAACACTTTAGCAAGTTTAATTAATGGGATCTTCAGTACTCATATAGTAAGATAATACAGATGACAAGTTTTTAGAGATTGAATAGGAGAAAAGGAAAATGACAAAAGTAAAGTTCTATGAAAAGAACAAAATGAAACACGTCCCAAACTCGGAGTAAATAAGATGGAGGACAGAGACAGCGACCCAATTGAATTACTGAAGCAAAAGAAATTAGGAAGAGAAAGGGAATTCAAGGCGTTTTTTTTTTAAGAAATTTTAAATTAAAATAATATTATTAGCGAATTTCCCCGAAAAAATAGAACGAGATGCAGAAGATTCCAATCTTTCTTAGTCTTCATTTTGTTTTCCCAACATTTCTTCATCCTCTAGAGCAGGGGTTCCCAAACTTTTTTGTACCACGGCCCCCCTTTAGTTGAAATGAAAGCTTCTCGCGCCTCCCCTTAACAATAAATTGTGTGGCCCTAGGAACAAAACAAAAACAAATAAGTATTACATTGAAAACAAAACATTTATTTATACTGCCATAAGGTACAACAATATCAGTTTTAATAAAATACAAAAATTATTAATAAGAGAAAAATAGATTAGGCTGGTTAGTGAGATGGATGGGCTTCTATTTTTCTTACTATTCGTGGCTGAGTTTTAGTAAGTGCACAACGCAAGTCACTAGCAACATCAAGTTTATTCCGAAATTTTCTTTTAATTGCCACAAGTGTTGAAAATGCTTTTTCGCACAAATAGGTGCTTGAAAAAGGCAAATATAAACGAAGAGCGTGATACGCTAGGACAGACTTTGAAATATTTGAACCAAAATGAAGGTTTGCCCATTATATCAAAGTGGTCAATTTTCTAAGCATCATGGTTAATTTAGAATTTTAGAAAGACTACTTAAATTTAATTTAATGTTCAACTTGTCTCGCCCCGCCCCCCCCTGATATGTCCTCACGCCACCCCAGTGGAGCGCGCCCCCCAGTTTGGGAACAGCTGCTCTAGCAGAAGGTTCTCTTTGTTTCTTCATTCCACTTCGGTCGCTAAGGCTTTGATTCTGATATCTTCCGAATAAACTTGCACTTATCAATCACCTTGATATTCCTGAATGTATCTATACCCAGGCGTATTTCCATAATATCAACTTTTTCTTTGGCCAAATCTTTCTTAACTTCAATTACCTAAAAGTCACACTCACATAGCCCAAGAGACATTGAGTTAATCTGTTTCAGGTAACCTATCTAGGTGTCAATAGAACTACAGTCGGATCTTTCTAATAGTCATTTCGATGTTCGATATATTATCCGCTGTTTCGATGTTCGATAAATTATCTGTTGTTTCGATGTTCGATAAATTATCTGCTGTTTCGATGTTCGATATATTATCTGCTGTTTCGATAACCTAAAATGTTTCTAGTTAGATAAGAATTGGTTGACTGTAACTTCAAATGTAAGGTAAAAATCGTTGGGGGTGCAGTCAATAAAAACACCTTAATAAGTGTAACTTATTTATTGTGTGCCGACGTTTCGGCCTACAATGTAGGTCATCTTCAGGGCTAAGAGAGAGAAACAAACAGAAAAACATATTAAAAAAACGTGGCAGTAACAAGAATATGATGACAAGTAATGTGGAAATTAAAATAGTGACTAGATATGATGAAATAGTGAATAGATATGATAATTAAGGATAATGAATATAAAGGTGGTTACAGAATATAATAAAATTAAAATAGTGACAGATAATAATAAAATTATAGATGATGAACAGAAATTAAAATAGTGACAGATATAATAATTAAAGAATACGAATATAAAATACAGAAAATAAATGTACAGAAAGGATAAAGTGTAAACATAACGTTTAACGTGTAAACTGCAACGTTTTTTTTATATGTTTTTCTGTTTGTTTCTCTCTCTTAGCCCTGAAGATAGCCTAGATTGTAGGCCGAAACGTCGGCACACAATAAATAAGTTAAACTTATTAAGGTGTTTTTATTGACTGCACCCCCAATGATTTCTTTCTTACATAAAAATGTTTCTAATAATTTTTTCTCTCTTCCTTCTTAATTTCTAGTAGCTCTAATTTCGATTCAATAAAATTGTTTCATTTGCATTTGTAACTATTGTATTTGTTTAATGATTGTCTAATTTTTTTTTTTAGGTATTTTTTGTTACATAGATTTTAGAAGTCCAAATACTTCCTTTATTTTCTGTAATTTGTACATATGTGCTATTTAATTTCATTTATAATAAATATATATACATATATATTTTTCTATATACATTTTATGTTCCCTATTATTTGATTTCATGATGGAGATAATATCGATGAATGTATGCATAACTTTATTTATCCGTGTCAATATTAAAGAATAGGAGTAAATTAATATTATATGAAGTAAAAAATAAGAGGAATGTTCAACCGTAAAATATAAGTTTAGAAGCATAGTTATGTAGAAAAAAAAAAACTGAACCACTAATAGACATGAAGGGTCTTGGGTTCAGTACATATTAGAGACTGTACTGTTTCTTGCGGGTAGACGATTGAGAGAACCGCCAGATTTTACCCCTATTTGGGTACTTTATAGAGGCTGGGTGAGCCCCAGGAGGGTCCTAGATTTGATAAGATCTATCTCCGACTGCTAACAGATTAAATAAAAGTCTGCTAAACAACAGAATTTGAACCCCAGGGTCCTCGGCATGGCATCTCGGCGCTCTACCAATGACTGACTACGCTTCCTTAGATGTATGAGGTGGGGGAATTATTAACGGGTAAATGGAAATTGTTGATTCTTTTGTCTTAAAACGAATGTTGTACGGTCAGTTTCGGAATTCAACAGCATCAATAAAAAAAAAAAATAATAGCTATTTGAATAGCTATAAAAGTCATAAAATCTTCTAAGATATACCATCATAAACTCATTACAGTTAATGTTACAAGTCGAAGTTATATAGCAGAAAAGTAGCGTGTGCGCATGCGTGACGGCAGTACCAGTGCTATAAACCAGGGAGCGCTAGTGAGGCTGCTTTCTTCACGACCAAGGCTCGTAAAGTTTACAACCAAAGCCTGCTAAATCCCCATTAGTGCCTTTATTGCCACTCCACCGAGATTATTAATTACCACTCTCAGCTTCGAAGATTGTTTTTGTCATTTTGACCTTAATGGGACTAGTAGCTACTGAGCTAGTTATAGCGAAGGTAGTTAGGGAGCGCTGACATCGCTTAGTACAGCGCTTCTTCAACGCTTTTACGATGGGATTACCATAAAGGAGCCTCCGGTCTCATGAATACTCAATCTCTTCTGCGGATGTCTTCGGTATAAATGCATGTTAAAAACTTAGAAGAAATGCTTCTGGGTATTAAACTTCTCCAAGCCTATCATCGTTATATGCTTATATCATTACAGTAATATTGAATGAATGAATGAATAAAGCCTTTATTATAAAGAGAATTATAAAACAAGATGGTTTACAATAAACTAATAATATTTACAAAAACATATACATACTTGTATAGTACCTAATATTGTAACTTAAATAACAATAAATAATAATATTTTTTCTTGTTGAATTAATTAATGTAATAATAGGTATAATAACTCTTTATAGAACTTCCCTTATGGTCTAACTTGAGTGGAGTGACCAGCTCTATTGGGAAGTGGAGTTCGGCATTAATTCCGTCCACTTAACTTTATTTTGAGCAATTCTTGTCCTATTTTATCTTCTTCTATCGAATCGGCAGTTGGCGTGTGGACTTGAACAAAGCTTAGGACTTTCTTCTTAAAAATTAGTCTGACTAGAGCTATTCTGTGGTTAATTTCTTTAAATCCTTAAATATTTCCTTTTAGTGTTTTTTATATCAAAAAATCCCACAAATTATCTGCTCCCTAATATGCATTAAAATATTAATAAAATTTAAATAAAAGTCTTTTAACCTTTTAACACACCATACACTTCTCCTGTAGTGAATGGAATAATATTAATCGACCTTATATATATATATATATATATATATATATATATATATATATATATATATATATATATATATATATATACATGAGGAAGAAAACGGTGCGGGTAGGGGTAGGGGTAGGAGTTTCACTACTTATTAGAAAGCGAACGTTTCGAACCACATTGAGGGTCTTCTCCAGTGCTTACAATGGGATCAAGGGTGGAAATTTCGAATAAATAGTTCTCCCTATTTCAGAAAAACTGTTTCTGACCTCCACCTGAAATATTCGCTTCCTCATTAATAATAATATTTCATTCATGATTACTTTTTGAAATTCTAATCTATGATTTATTAAGCAAACAAAAAAATATGAAAAAATGGATAATCGATATTTCGATTCCATACCCGCACACGTAATTTGTTATATAAACAATGCATAAAAAAAACAAAAACCTATACCTCATTTCTCCTTCCTTTTCCTTCTTCCTTCCTCCACTTTCTTCTTTCTACAACTATTCTTGATCCCGCTAAACGGTCCATCCCTGTTTTGTATTGTATAAAGTCAGCGGCTTTGAGCCGGTTCGAGTAAAAACCGCCTTCAGCGGACTCAGCCTTAAAATACCGAAAGGTAACACAAGGCTTTTGGTTTATATAGAAGCATTTTCAGGTATTTTTGTAAATTTGTATTATATTGTAAATAAAATTTTGGAGGATCAGAAAAAAAATATATACCTCATTAACCTAAAGTTAATAAATAAATATATAAATCAGAACCTTCCACTTTCTCACTCTCCTCTTAAAATATACAACGTATAGTACAAGAGATCCTCTCAATCCTATCCTAAATCCTACTTAGCAACCTGCGTACCCAAAGGGGCTAAGAAAAAAAAAATATATATACCATCACAATCCATGAAGAGTCTTGGAGTACAATACTTGGAGTAACAATAGTTGTGCTGGGAGGTGATTTGACCAGGATCACACTCAACCTGCAGGTTTTTCCCGAAAATAGGTTTGCCCACAGGAGCGCTTGTAGATACCACAGGGTCAATCCGTGACTGTTCACTTAACAAATAAGATATAAATCTTGAATTTGGATCCAGGACCTAAATCGATACAGCGCTCTACTCACTGGGCATCTCCGCTTTCCGTGAATCAATACTAAGTAACTAGAGATGGAAATTAAATTAAAGGGAGTAAAAAATCCTTAGTTTTGACGTCCTGCGGAAGGGACGTAATATGGAGATCCCGAGATTGTAGATGGCAATTACTCATTAAAGATATCTAACCTAATAAACCTAGATAGGCAAAATTTAGGTCTATGCTGTACCATCGCCCAATTAGCCATAGCAGCATAAAGTGACGTTAAATGATTAAACACATAAGATGATTGTTCTTAGAATACATATTATGTATCTCTATAACCGCACGTTGCAAATTTTATCTAATCTAATAATAAATATTAAATAAATCTTAAAGTATTAATAATTCATTTGAAAAGAACAAATCAGCGAAAAAATAAAACAATATTCTTCCGATACGCAGCTCCCTCACATTATTATAAGATATAAACGCCAGTAAATCATGCCACGATCCAAATACACAATAAATATTTGAACGCCATACTTGATCACAGCGTATTTGCATATCGAGATCGGACGATCACGACGAGCTGATAGCGTCCAGGAGTATCCCGTCGAAGGATAACTTCCAGGAGTCCTAGGGGGGGGGGAGGGAAGCGATGCATATTCATCGAGGCCGGGATCGATTACGGATCGAGATTTATGGTCGATCCGGTATAGATTATTTACAGTTACTAATCGCAACGAGCTGATAAATATACAGCCTTAGGGCGTTGAAGCCTAGAGATCGCCACTGTCGAACACCTTTAGCATCTCGTATAGTACTGCAATTAAATTATATTAATAGTATTTTTAATATAAAATGGTGTTTATATATATATAGGACCCTGGTTCAAATCTGGCTGTGGCGGATAGATTATTTAACCTGTTAATAGCCGAGGATGGACCCTCCACGTGAGGGGACTATGTAAAAATGACCCAGGGCGAGTCCAAGTTAGGAAATAACGGGGACACAACGTGGATTTCCGAAGTATAAGATATCGAACATATTGGTCCTGGGGATCGCCTCTCATATGACTCCCGCTGCTACTGAAGACTTGGCACTTAAGTATAATCTTGACCAAATTATCGTCATCTTAATAAACAATACAGTCTCTACTATGTACAACATCCAAGATCCGTCATGGGTTACATTGCTTTTTTAAAATTATTATTGTAAAAAATATTGGCCTTGTACGACTAAGGTCAAGACGAGACTAGTATAAAATGGAATCAAGGAAAGGAAAGTAATATATAAATGAAATATAATAAAGGTAAATATATTTGTATTAAATAATAACAGTTGACCTTGATAATATATGTGGAAGAAAGTGGTCCGGGTAGAGGTCACAATGAATTTCTGGTAGAATTGGAGAAAAACTTGATTGATTACCTAACGTTTCGACCTACTTTGTAGGTCTTCTTCAGGGCTGTGGGGTTAGGTCCTCACTAGCTTGAATCACATACATGGTCCATTGAATCTCCCACAGCCCTGAAGAAGACCTACAAAGTAGGTCGAAACGTTGGCTAATCAATAAAGTTTTTCTCCAATTCTACGAGAAATTCATTGTGACCTCTACCCGGACCACTTTCTTCCACGTAAATATATTTGTTTAGTTGTGGAGCGCTAGTTGCCATGCCAAAGGTCTCGGGTTCAAATCCGGCAGTGGCAGATAATTTATTTAATTTTTTATCAGCTGATTATGGATCCTGTTGGATCTGGAGACCCTCCTGAGGCTCGCCAAACCTCTATAAAGTGGATACCCTTATTAGGGGGGGGAAACTGGAGGTAGAGCGTGATTTCAGACAAACAACCTCCCAGCAAACCTTCCATGTATTGACCTCAAGACCATTCATGGGGTTGAAATGGTACAGGTTTTTTTTTACCTGGATTTTATATATATATAAATATCCTAAGTGATATCTAATCATTTTGTGTTATAAAATTATTGATGGAATAAAAAAAATCCATCACGATTTATGGAAAAGTTACAGAGGTGATTAAATTAACCAATGAACATTAATAACCGAACGCTTCGTCGATGGGAACAGTTTAATTATTGCCCCTTGAGAGAATCGATCATTCTAATTGATGTCGTTATCGACGTTCATTTCTTTCTTTTTCCATTCATAATTCCCTTTTTTTCATTCATAATTTCGGAAGTGGCACTAATTCAGGAGATAGAGCAATGGCGCGGTTCCAGTTCGTTAATTTCCATTCCAATACTTGCTCATAACTCCCCCCTCCCCCTCATCGATTCATTCATATTTCACGATTCAATAATAATTAATGATAATTTTTAATTAAATATCCTCTTCGAAGTTTAATGAATGTAATGTTATATATAACATTTTTTTTTTATAATTAATCAATTTAAGAATTTAAGAAAACAACAACTGATAAATACATTGCTTCAAACATTATCAATCAAGTTTTTTTGAAGCGAAAACTTCTTTATACTTTTATTTAGTATGTTTGTGGCGGGAGATGGATCATGTATGATCTAGGACCCTCCTGGGGCTCACCCAGCCTCTATAAAATAGGATACCCAAAATAAGGGGGGGAATCTAGCGGTGAGCGTGACCTAGGACAAGTCACCTCCTTGCAGAACCATTGTCCATGAAACAGTACAGTCTCTACCATGTACTGAACTCCAAACCCGTTCACGGGATGTCGTGGTACAGGTTTTTTTGTTTTTTTTTACTTCACATTTCACCTAAAATGTATTTTTTCTTGATATTCTGTATTGAGCTTGTGCAGTCCATCATGTTTTGATTAATAAATAAACTTTAAAAATTGTTATATAGACATTCCGATATGTTTTAGGAACGAAGTGGCTCAGTGGTAGAGCGCTGAGCTACCATCCACCAAGATCCTGGGTTCAAATCCCGCTTGCAATAGGATCTAGGACCCTCCTGGGGCTCACCCAGCCTCTATAAAGTGGGTACCCAAAATAAAGGGGAAACATTTGGCGGTTGAGAGCAATCTAGGACAAATCATCTCCCTGCACAATTGTTGTCCAAGAAACTTACAGTCTCGTCCAATACTTTATCAGTTGTAGTGATACAAGTTTTTTTCTTCTTTCTTTTTAATAGAAAACTCCTAACCTCTCAACTAAAATTTATATATCTTAGGAAAAAAATAAATCGAACACGTCTCACGGTGATAAAATATTCCAAGTTAAAAACAAATGTGAAAGTAAACCTAATATTTCATAAGTTAAGAGCATTCTGAAATATTCCTGGGCTGAGAAGCTTGTACTATAACATAATATATTTCCCGGCTTATCCACTCGGAGCAGGGCCATATTAAAAGAAGATGGAAACGCGAGCGGGAGAGCGCTGACTGATTTACGGGATCGCCGCTAGGTGGCGCAGTTTAATTCACAACAGCGGATAATATTTCTCCTCTGTCATCTCAATTATTATCTTATGTCTCTCTCTTGTGACCTTAATATTTCTTATTTGATCTTTCGAAATTCAATTTCATCTCCGTGTCCTTATATAAATCATCATTCAATTCGTCTGTTCTATAAAATTGGATCTGTGCCATCTTATACCATATCCTTCGGAATGGAATATAAACGTTATGAGGAAAATGGTAAAGGGAAAAGGATATCTTTGCTCGTCCCGCGAAGGATCAAAGTAATCTGTCGAAATGAGAATGTATCCTGCCTCCCGGCCTTTCATGTCCTTTTCATATCCTTTGACGAAAGACTTTTCCGCCCCTTTCATCTGAAGGAAGTTAGAAAGTGAAACAATTAGCCGAAGAGAAGTATTATTGCAATATATCTACAATAATAGCAATCTGTAAATATTTTTCAGTTCATAATAATATCTACGAATGAAAATTAATATTTTAATAGGGTCTATAAAAAAAAAAAAATGACCGTCTTTTTAACTGAATATTTGTATTATTATTTCTTTGATGTATTTAGATGGCGAATAACAGTATCTTTCTACACAGCACACTCCCTGGCAACTTCGCGAGTACTTGTGGACGGATTTGACTCAACAGCTTCCTTCAGAACCTCATCATTATCCATTTATGGTCACCCGGAGCCCTTCTTCCATTCCAAAGTCGTATCTCAACTGCTAAATTTTTCAAACCAACCCCACTGGTCAAGGACACCTTCCTCTTCATATTTAATAATCTCACGATTTGCTTCAGCGGTTGTGAATTTTTTTTTCAAGTAATGTCTTAAAATTACGAGAATATCGTAGGACACTGTCATGTTTATTATTTGAAATAAATAACTAAACTGAGGCTTTTTTTGAAGAAGTCCAGTGTTAGTATACAAACTTAGAGAATGCTCTAAAGGGATTGTTAAGTTTAATGCAATTGGGGAAAAACTACAATGCAAAGCCTTATGTTTCAAAAATACACCCACTTATCAGTCGACGTTTCGCCTATTCAAGATCAAGACACCAAAAACAAAAAGGGGGTTATGTGAATCACATCTCGAAGAAAAAGGTGCAATACATCCCAACGATCAACAGCCCAAACAGGATCCAAACATGAGACAGCACCCCACCACCAAGACAGCCTGTTTGGGCTGTTGATCGTTAGGATGTATTGCACCTTTTTCTTCGAGATGTGATTCACATAACCCCCTTTTTGTTTTTGGTGTCTTGATAATGCCTGAATAGGCGAAACGTCGACTGGTAAGTGGGTGTATTTTTGAAACATAAGGCTTTGCATTGTGGTTTTTCCCAATTGCATTAGAATAAATAATAGTGTTTCTTTTAGAGTTTTTGGCTCTATTTTGGGATTATTAAGTGTTGGTAAATAATAAATAGCATTAAAATATTCAGACTTTTGAACTCAGGAATTTGATAAAACGGTCATTTTTTTTTTATACACCCTATTAGTTTAAACTAAGTGTAGTTTCTTTGACTTATTGTCACTTTAGAAATACTAGTGCGATATATAAGTGTTGTTTTGTATTTAATTATTATTTTTATTACTGTTTTTACTACTTATCCTGCAATTGTTTCTTATATATGTTCACATTAATTTTTTTTTCGTACTATACTGTTTTATTTAGAGAATGCTAACCAAAGTTTTCCTGTCCTAACTAATGGTGTCTAATACTAGTTATGGATACCTCAAGATCGAATAACATTGAACTATATACAGACATTACTAGCATAACTACATAATGTGATTACATAAGAACCATTATACAAATATGTAAAGGTCCTTAGAGAGAAGGTAACACTGGATGCCTGCGGTCAGCTGAGGTTCGAGGTCAACTCACCGCCAAGGAGGTTCGGAAAAAAAGAGTCAATTTCGAAGGAGTTCCAACATGTTTGAGTTTTTCGTTAAGTGCCGTTCAGGATCAAGACATTAATTCTTAAAGGCCTTATTTAAAATTGTTGTCACTGCATTTCTAGTACATAAACTTAAGCCATTAAAATTTCGCTTTCTAAAGAGAACAACGTCTTAACTCAAAAAAACCTAATTTTTGGTAAATATTACTTAGATTGTCGCTTCGAGTAGAGTTACAACAGGTTTTGTCTTTTCTTATAATTTTTTGTTAATTATTTTAATTTTTGACTATTTTTAGCCGGGATTTGAAACCGGGTTCTCTGTCCCTCCGTGACATTGCTCTACCATTTGAGCTACCGGAATCGCTTACCAGCCAATTTTAACTTTTCATTTCGTTGCCTTTTTTATATTTTTCAAAAATACAAGTTATCATGAGCTTTAGTATGGAAAAGAGAATGTAATTATTGGAAATGTCTATACCTTGGTGGTAATAATTTAAGTTTTGAAGGAGCGACATGCGGAAAATACTGCAATGATAGATCTGAGCATTTAAGAAATCTATTGTCCATTTAAATCTAAATTTGGGAATTAGCTTGAGATCGCTCTTAACGGATAATTTTTAAATTCCTCGGTCTGGAACTATAGCAATTAAATTTTTATATTTAATGGACTCGAAAATCATTATTTTCGTTAACAATAAGTACATTTATCCCTCGCAAAAGACAAACAACAAAAAAACATTGTTTAAAATTAACAAGAACATCAGAACACTAACAATTCCATGCTATGATACTCAATTCAGGATTTGGAGCGATTCAGTTTAAGTACTATCGTATCTCGTTAAATAGACTAACTGGCGCTGCCCGTGTTAAGTCCGTGTAATTTAGCCTTATCTCTCTAGTCCTGTTTAATTTTTATTTCTTGTTTTACAGACTTTTACTACCATTGTTAGCTGACTTGTATTTGTTTATTAATCTCACTATTTTTTATTGAACTCGAAATGGATAAAATTAATCCTCATACAACGGAATTAAACAAATATGAAATGTAACATGAGGTAATCACATATTTATAATTTACAAACAGTAGGTTAATTTTTTAAATAAAAATATTTATTTAAGAAATCATACAAATACCATTTGACACATTTTGTGCTTTCGGCCTTCCGCAAACCTCCACTAAGGGATTCACGAGGAAGCGTGTATGGTTTCATCTCACTGTTGTAGATCCCTGCTTCAGAGACGTTTCAGTCTTGTCGGATTATGTGGTAATGTGTCTGTAATGACTGTACCAGTAAAAACTTGTCCAGCATGTCCAGCAATGAAATTTTTCGTAGTTTTTCTTGATTGTGTCAGTCACCAGTGGTATGTTGAGATTTCTGTGTGATGATTGAAACAGTAGGTTAATATAAGAAAAATAAAATCTTTTAGAACGCTAATAAAAGTTATTTCGTAGTCCTTTAGTTGTATGCGTAACTTATTAAAATCGAGACAATTAAATGTCACTTTCAATAATAATTATTAATAAAATCCGAACCACAACAACCCACGGTTTAATATGAGGGTGGTCTGAAAAATTAAATGTGAAAAAAAATACAAGACATTTTTTCTGATTTTTTTTAAATTTTATTTTTCAACATAGCCTCCTTGTAACTCTACACACTTCTCCCTACGAAGCTCTCAATCCGTCCTAAAAGTACTCGGCCTTTTTCTCTGCAAAATAATTGTTCACGAAGGTGGTAGCCTCTTCATTTGACGAAAACCTCTGTCCTCCGAGCGCAATTTTTTGATAACAGAACAAAAAGAAGTCGCTTAGGACAAGATCTGCTGAGTAAGGCGGATGGTCAATCAGTTCAAACCGTAATTCGTGGATTTTCGCCATGGCAACCGCTGAGGTGTGAGACGGTGCGTTGTCTTGGTGAAACAGGATTTTATTTTTCTGCAAATGTGGCCGTTTTTCCGCAAGTTCTGCCTTCAGCTTGTCAAGTAGTGATGTGTAGTAAGCTCCTGTAATGTTTTTTTCCTTTTGGATGATAATCGATTAAAATAACTCCATAACTATCTCAAAAAACAGACCATCACTTTTCACATCAGAAAACAGTTTTTGCTTTTTTTTATACCGGTTTCCCCTTTGCAATCCACTGTTTGGACTGTATTTTCTGGCTTATAGTGGTTTATACAAGTTTCATCTAAAGTAATTAATCGGCGCCAAAACTCGGATTTATTGCGCTTAAACTGCGCAAACAGAGCGTTGGAAATGTTCATTCGAACACATTTTTGGTCTAACGTGAGCAAACTCGGCACCCAACGTGCGGACAGCTTTCTCATATCTAAATGTTGATTTAATATGTAACAAACACGTTCTTTTGACATGTTCATAACTCTTGCTATCTCTCTCATTTGAATTCGGCGGTCGTCAAGCACCATTTGGTGAACTTAGGCAATGTTCGGCAGAAACTTTTCAGACCACCCTCGTACGTTGGCAGTACTGTTTCTAGGATAACGTTTTTGCAGGGAGGTTGTTTGTCGGAGATAATGCTTAACCACAAGGTATTTCTCTTTTTCCGATTGAGGGTACCTCACTTTGTAGATGCCAAAGGTAGGTTTGTAGATCACACCAAGTCCATGCGGGGCTCTTAGCAGAAGAATTAATTTATCTGACACAGCCGGATTTGAACTAGGAACCTCCAGTAATCTACACACTCTTCTACTCATTTCTATAATTTTAATAAAAATGAGTAAAAACTCAAAAAGAGACTTCAAATAATTAAGTGTGCAATAGAAAAATTAAAGACTCAAAGCTATTAAAATATTGGGGGAAAAACTGACCATTCAACCTTTTCAAATTTAACCATTAACAAACATTAAATTAGATCTTTAGTTACGCCTTCTTTCAGAAGGGACGTTAAACGGAGGTCCCGAACCTGTACGATGTCAGGTACTCGTTAAAAATCCCTATCCTAATTAAACCTGGATATGCAAAATTTAGAGCTCCCACAGTAGCATCGTCCGATTAGCCATAGCAGCATAAAGTCACGTTAAATGAACAAACAATCATTAGTCCAAACAGGCTCATCAATCAGAGACCGTTTTTTGTTGAGCGTCTTAAGAGTGATGCTGCTGTCTCTGATCGATGGGTCTGTTTTGACTGTTGATGTGACTCTAATTTCGTGTAGGCTTTGAGGTCGACTGAATTTACTGGTTAGTTTTTTTCATAGTTTTCAAGAGACATGAGGATCGCAATTGTATTCTTATTTTAAATATTAAATATTTTAGCTTTCAAAGAGGAGCAGCAGCAAAAACAATTATCGACGAAAAGGTAATAAGAGGCAGAAAAGTAATCAGTGCTTTAAATTCTGTTCTGTGGAGTAAGGACGTTATGGCATCAACAAAAAGAGACTCTACAATTCATTTCTTATAATTACCGCCCTGTATGCCTCAGAAACCTGGTCCGTTTCAACTGACTCAGGAAGAAAACTGCTTTCAATGGAGATGGGTTTTTGGAGGCGTAGTTGTAGGATATCGAGACCACACACGTTCCGAATAACAGAATCAGGGAAGCAGTAACAGACCACTTAACATCCTGTACTCAGTTGAAATGAAAAAAACTGAGTTGGTTGGGTCATGTTATGAGGATGGCGGACGACCGATGGCCTAAAAGGGTACTGCAACATGTAGCATCGGAAAAGAGGAAGCGAGGTCGGCCAGAGAACGGATGGAAGGGATCCCGGAGGCAATAGCGGCAAGAGAACTTGGAGAGGAAGACTGCTACCATAAAAAGAAATGGCGGCAGGGCTTGTATGAATTAGACTACTATTATTATTTGGGGGGTACAGTAAAAAAAAAAAACACTGATTTAGTACTAGACTTATATTTATGTGCCGACGTTTCGACCTACAGTGTAGGTCATCTTCATTAACATTGTTAGTCAGCCGGTGCACCCAACGGCTTCTCTCTCCAAATCGCCCTGAAGATGACCTACACTGTAGGTCGAAACGTCGGCACATAAATATAAGTCTAGTACTTATTCAGTGTTTTTTTTTTTACTGCACACCCCAACTATCTCCGTTCTACATTTTATCATCCAGTCAACTATTTTCATCTCATAATATTATTATTATCTATGACGTATAACGCATTGCTGTAATAAAGTTGTTTTATCTATCTATATATGTGTACGCAGCAAAACGCAGCCCTTAAGTGTGTTTACATTATATATATATATATATATATATATATATATATATATATATATATATATATATATATATATAATGTAAACACACTTAAGGGCTGCGTTTTTTAGATTTTTCCAATGATATTGTGATTATTTACTTTCATCAGTATAAAGTTATCTATTATCTTTAGGAATATCTTGTTTGTTTGTTCATTTACCTCACTTAATGGTACTATGGCTAATAGGACGATGCTACAGTGGGAGCTCTAAATTTTTCCTATCCAGGTTGAATTAGGATAGGGATTTTTAACGAGTACCTGACATCTTACAGGCTCGGGACCCCCGTTTAACGTCCCTTCCGCAGGACAGTCTAGCCAAAGATTTTTTACTCCCTTAAAAAATCCAAGGGCCACCTGCCGGGCTACGAACCCGCCATCTCGGTTTTGGAAGTTTGGTATGCTAACCACTCGCCCATAGGTCGTCCCTAAGAATAGCTTAAACATGTGGGTACATTGTTATCATTAGAATTTTAGTTTTATAAGATTCTTTGTTATTTTTTTTACTTCAAAAAAGATACTTAAAGTTCTATCTTTTTAGTGTTTTAGTACGGGTTCTTCTAATTGTGATTATTAACCTGTGCTGAGATAAAACAAGCATGATTTGGGAGATAAAAAAGCCATTATGGAGAAAGATATGACCACGATTTTCCAGCAACCTTTAATGACTCCACTTCTTCAGCTAACACGATCAAAGCCTGCTAACGACTAATGTTTTCTAGAGTTGTGGTTTCTGTAACAATTTCCTCTTCGACTCCTAGCCACCAAGTTCCGACGGATTTTCCGCCCCCGCGAACAACAAAGAACTCGACGCGTTTGGTCAGAACTGCTCCGTCATGCGTGCGACCAAGTAACGAAGTAACCGCAAAGCTATTAGCGTGGACACTCGATATTCAGGGTCGTCTTTCTTGAAATATGAATATTTTTTTCTGCTTATTTCTTTTTCCTGCCATGTTCTAGAAACCGGATACGTGGTGTTGAGCCGTTGAAGAAAAGACTTGGAGGATCATGTATCCCTTCTCTTCTTCGCGTGGAAAATGGGTTGTGGGATTAGAAATGGGAGTTCTTTTGTACCTTTTC
This sequence comes from Arma custos, assembly GCA_037127475.1. Classification (NCBI taxonomy): domain Eukaryota; kingdom Metazoa; phylum Arthropoda; class Insecta; order Hemiptera; family Pentatomidae; genus Arma; species Arma custos. The sequence goes on along the minus strand of CM073760.1, from coordinate 132,841,731 downwards.
TTCCTTCAGGATCTTCATGGTGCCTTGGAAAAGGATCTACCGTTGAGGGACAAGGATTGTACAAGAAGGTATTTCGTCAGTCATGTGGGAATGTAAGTTCGCTGTACCGAGATCCGATACATATGAGAAAAAAAAAAAGCATATCTTTTCAAACGGTAATATAATACACCGTACTGTTAAATATAATTTATCAATTTAATATGATAATTTAATTTAAAAATGTATAACAATAAAAATGTGATTATTATATTCAATAGCAAAACTAGAAAAAATATAAGAGGCAGTCATGAGAACTGCCGAAAGAAGTGAATACACAAATCTTTAGAATCACTTTTTTAAAATTAATAATAGTATGAATTATGTAAACCTAAATTATTAATATTAGTCTGGTTTTCACGCATACTGACGCTATGAACAATAATTAAATACTGTTTCAAGTGGTTTATTTATTATTAAATATTGAGTTGCTCAGGTTCAATATAAATATCAATAATTTTTATGAAATAATAATTATTATATAATTATATTATTTATATCTGATATTTATTTTTGCATAGCTGTTAATGAACTTTATTTTCATCTTCAAGTTCAACAATATCCTCATACATGAACATTTTTACAAATGAGTTTCTTGTACTTAAGTAAACGAATTACCTCATACAAGACTGAAAATACAAGAAACTGCTCGACGTTTTCGCCTACTTCAACATTTACTGGACAAACGCTCTAAGCTCCTAATTAATTACAAAAGACTCATTTACATGACAGTTATCAGACCTATTTGGACATACGGAGTTGAGCTTTGGGGCTCTACTAAACCATCCAATTCAACATTCCAATCCTTACAATCCAAAATCCTTCGTAAAACCCTCAACGCTCCTTACTTTGTTACGAACAAAATAATCCATAATGACCTTAAGGTTTGTTGGTGATTTGGCCCTAATCCGCTATCAATCTTCTCAAGACAAACCTACTACTTTCAATCCGAGGCGTCTGAAAAGAAGATGGCCTCGTGACCTTCTAAGCTGAACTTTTTATTTGAGTACTACCACTGGGTAGTTTCTCTACTTGCCTTTATCTCGGGACATGATTTATCTTTCATTATATTTACTTGATGTATTCTATATACAGTTGTAAATTTCAATAAATACATTTTTGTTTAAAATCAAGACCTTTATATTCATGGGTTCTAGTATTGGTGTAGTTTTTTTTTTAATGTTATCCGTACATAAAAATACATCTTAATCACACACATAATCGTATCCAATCCTTAAAATCCAAAATCCTTCGTAAAATCCTCAATGCTCCTTATTATGTCACAAACAAACTCATCCATCATGATCTTAATATCCCATATGTTGCTGATTTGGCCCAAACTAGATACCTATCCTTCCATGACAAGCTCCATACACACTTGAATCAGCTTGTCTCTCAACTTGCTTCTCATACTATTCCTGATAACCCTCCGAGGCGTCTGAAAAGAAGATGGCCTCGAGACGTTCTACTATAGAACTTTATTGGAGTGCTACCGATGGGTAGTTTCTCTACAAGCGTGTTTTCAAATGTCATTTGGTCATATTAGCAGATTTACTTGTTATAATATTATTACAGTTGTAAATATCAATAAATTAAATTTTAAAAAAAGTTCAACAATACTGATATCATCATAGCTTTCAATCCTTTCATAAAACAAGACATTTAACTATTATTAATAAAATTTTTTACAGGTTACGAAAAGTTCAATTAGTTATTGATGTTTTTAGTTATTATTCTTATCAATTGCAAAACTATCATTAAATGACCTTATAGTTAAATATAAGTATTCCTATAACAACCTTTAAACTAAAGTTGATTGAAATATAACTCATGCACTGGCCGCTAGGTGTCGCCAATCACAAACATGTCGCGCTGGTCGTACTCATAAGTTTCCCCTACCGAATGTCGCTAAAGATGGTTTCACTTTAAAGAAATACTTTTTTTTTTTTTATATATATATATATATATATTAACACTTTATTGAAATATTACAATCTGCCACTTGTGGGCAATAAGTAATAGTGCTGTGTAGCTTACAGTCATTCCATAACAAAACAATAATATAAACAAAATAAAATAAATAAATATATATATATGCGGAAAAATATATACATGCGATAACAGAAAGAAATTAATGCGGAAATGATAATAAAATAAAGTAAAAAAAAAAAAAATAATAATAATAATAATAAAATAAAATGTACACATTCATACCCTATTTACAATTTGCCTGGGGTCCCCGAGCTGAGCTTCTTCCCCAGGAATGAGGGCAAAGCAGGAGTCCGGGGGGGCCCAGCCCCCTTTCCCAGCCGCGTCACTGGCATTAAACGCCAATGGAAGCTGGTTAAGGGCGCTTCACACACACAGGTCGTGAGTGGAGAATCTGGCCAGTGCCAGTACTCCAAATAACATTATTACAACAGATCTCGGGGCCATTGCCGGTTTAGACGGCGGGGTGGGTTGTATGGATGTGTGGAACTGGATAATGACTGAGCCAGCGGGTTGGGATGACAGGCAAGGCATACTTTAAAGAAATACAGGAAAATAACTCAGGAGTCAACAATTCGCGAATATTTGTAGTAATTTATTTCTCATCAAATATTTTTATAAGATAATTTTTTCCGCATAATTTTAGAATAGTTTATAAAATCCAATATTTTTATTTAATTCAGAATATTCAATGAAAGTTGGAACTAACAAGATAAAATAACAACTTTTTCTATTAAAAATTGCCTTTGCTAACAATTCTTCTTATTACAGTACCTGTATGGAATTTAGGATAACCTGCTACCTACCTGATACCTGATTTAATGTTGCTTGAGCAACTAGACCTCCTGAACTTGGTCAGTGACCACAAGATTCGAATAAATTAGTTTCCTTTCTTGGGCTTGGGACCTTATTTACAGTCCATTCGTCGAATTGCTTCTAAAACAAAAAAGTAACTTCTTTCACAGAAAGGACTTGGTGAAAAAGCTCTATCGAAGAAGTCTTGTAAACTTTTGAGACTTAAAGCACAAAGTCCTAGCCTCAGTGAAGTATATATCGTATTGATTTTAAATTTAAACAACGTAAGCTGACACATGTCCAACAATCATCCAGTTATAGCATTCGATAGTCTTCAATCCCATTTCACTGACCTTGAAAAATGGTATAAAAACTAAAATAAATTCCCATCTCCTGCCCTCCTGTATCGTTTAATAACATCCCACTGATTCCTGTAGAACAGGTCCGGTACTTAGGACTACACCTTGACAAAAGATTAACTTGGAATCCTCATACTAGATTGAAACGACAAGAAACCGCTCGCCGATTCAGGCTACTTCAACACTTACTAGACAAACGCTCTAAGCTCCCAATTAAATACAAAAGACTCATCTACATGACCATCATACGACCTATTTGGACTTACGGAATAGAGCTTTGGGGTTTTACTAAGCCATCGAATTCCTCTTGTATTCAATCCTTACAATCCAAAATCCTTCATAAAATCCTCAATGCTGTTCTTTTCTGACAAACTTTATTTCTACTCAAATCCACTAGTTTCAAAAGTCTTCAATTCCTGATAATCCTCCGATCTGATAAGAAGATGTCCTTGTGACCTTTTTTGAAGTTGAACTTTTTATTTGAGTACTACAACTTGTTTTTATTCATTCCAATATGTACCATATTTACTTGTATTAGTTTAAACAGTTGTAAATTTCATTGCATAAATTATAAAAAAAAATCATCTGTGAATATTTAACCCCTCCCATGTATGCCAATTACGCTACAATTGGCTAAAAAAAATGATATTTGGGATGAAATTAAAAAAAAGTAGTAGACAGTTCATGCCTTGAGTTAAGTACGTGTTAGAGATTGCACTGTTTCCTGAACAACAGTTTTGCAGGGAGGTGACTTGTCCTAGTTCACGCTCAACCGCCAGTTCTCCTATTTCGGGCACCCACTTTATTGAAACCAGGTGAGCCCCAAGAAGTCCCAGATCCCAAAGGAACCATCCACTCCGCTCTCCAAATTAAACTTTTTATTTTTGTATGAGAGTACCAGACTTATTTAGTTAGTGCCGACGTTTCGGCCTACAATGTAGGCCATCTTCAGGGCGACTGGGAGAAGCGGCTGGGTGAACTAATTAGTCATAATTCATTTTAAAGAAGACTGCCGTATATTTTTAATATTGTTTCAAGCTAGAAAAAAGTAATTTTTATGACGAATCGAAATGTGGATTGTTTGGTAATAAAGTAAAACAATCTGCCGATCTAATTCAGATAATCTTTATGATAACAAATATCTGCGAGCAACTGTGAAATATGCAGGCGGTGGAGCGATGGCGTGGGGATATTTTTCGTGGTTCGGTTTGGGGAAATTGCGTGTGATTGATGATAAGATGCGCATGATTGCATTGTGATATCTTAAAGAATAATTTTTAAAAATATGCTAGCTCTATGGGATTAAATCAGGATTTTATATTTCAACATAATACTTACATAATAATTCAAACATTGTACTTTCAAATACAATACGAATGTTTATAAAGAATTAAGTTTTTTTCTTAACTTTTTATCTGGAGAGCACTGTATATGTATATGTATGTATGTGCATATACATATATATATATATATATATATATATATATATATATATATATATATATATATATATAAATATATATATATATATATATATTCATAAATATATATATTAGGTCATCTATTATTATTCAAGAGAAAAATAATTTTTTTTTATAAATTAAAAAAACGGTATAGTTGTGAAGGCGGATAATATTAGCGTAGGCAGGTGAAATCAATTCTTTATCAATTTTTTTTAGTTAATAGGAGTGTTATTTCGAGCTATTTTAATGAAAACAGTTTCGAAGAGTCGTTCTTAGGATTAGCTATTCAGATTCAATCAAATTTTAATTATCAATCTTTCTGGACTATCGTAAAAAAATAGGATTTGGCCTTAATTGTTTTCTGAAGCTTTGGCCTCAATTATTTTAGGGATTTCTCAAATTTTATTATTCAATTTTATCTATCAACTAAACACAACATGGTTTTAGAAATGAGTTATGCCTTAGTTCATGGTACGTATCACAAAGAAAACTGTATGCGAGAATCAATCAAGGGTCTTGGGTTCACTACAACGTAGAGACTGTATTCTTTTTAAGACAAAGATTGTGCAGAGAGGTGATTAGGCTGACATCACGCTCAAACCACTAATAAGCGGTAACCAGTTTATACAGACAGGGTGAGCTCCAGAATTGAATATGAGGAAGAGTGGATCAGTGGCAAAGTGCTAATCTGCTGAGCCGAAGATCTCAGATCAAAATCCAAGATCTTGTGGGATCTGGGACCCTCCTGGGGCTCATCCAGCCTCTATAAAGTGGGTACCAAAAATAAGGGGGGAAATCTGTCGGTGGAGCGTGATCTAGGACATTACCTCTCTGCAAAACCGTAGTCCATGGAACAGTACTGTCTCTACCATGTACTGAACTCCACACCTAGTGGTACAGGTTTTTTTTTTCATCATTAGGTTATACATTGATAAATTCATATGAAAATAGACCATACGCAACAAAAATCATCTCACATTAAATTTATAAACAGCACTACCCAGAGATCCAATGAAATGCTCATTGTTTTCTTTTGTATAACTTTCCGCATATTGTTCGTCACTTGATATAATATAATAACAATGAAGGAAGAAAAGTCTAGCGTCAACTCCCCTCCCCCTCCCCCCCCCCCCCGCCGAACAAACTATCCCTGAAAAATACCACCAATGTGGGCGAAAACTTTGGCTTACCATTAAAATGTTCTCCGTATATAAGAGAGTTTCTTGACCTTTTCATTTTCTTCCTAATAATTACATAAGGCTGATTGATATTGTCACGGGCTACTGGGTATTAAAAATGAATTAAACAATTCCTTAATTAAAGATACTAATATTTATTAACAAAAGTGATAAAAAGAATACAATTAACAATTAACAATTAAATTATTTAACTAATATAAATTTATCATAACAATATTCTAAATATTTATTATAATCAAGGCCTAACTCCTATTTAATTATTACAATAATATAAGATATTACTAATTCTAGATAGCTTAACTAGTTACAATAGTTTCTATGAATATTATAAAATTACACTACAATTTATAACTAATAATTAACACTTACAGTTCACTAGTCCATCGACCGTAAGATTCTCCAAGTATGACAAACTGACACACAGAAACAAACAGAAACAGTTTATTACACTCACGAGACTGTCACAGTTCACTGATACACTTATTACACTGGCCGGTTCAACACTGACTAGTTTATCACACTGACACTTACTTATCACAGATCTTCACCGTGCGTGGTCTACTCTCAGGCTAAGACTTACTCGCTCGAGGCGAGGGAAGTATTTAAATAAGCAAGGCCGAACATTCTAGAACACGGAAAGGTGGAGATTGTTCTGGAATCTTCTTAATCCTTTTCCGACAAAGCAGAGGCGGATCTACTATGCTGAGAAGGTCCTAAACCTATTTTAATTTCTCCCGCCGACGGATTTAAGCCGCTAATTCCTTGCTTCCGTCCTCCTGTCTGCGACCGTAACAATATTTTTTTAAATATATTGATAACCGTGTTGTAAATCGATTGTATAGCGTCAAATCCTAATTTTGGCCCCCCCCCCCGAACCCCAGTTTCGATCCCTCCCTGCCATTCGTCATCCGCGTCCAATATCGCCCCCCAAACATCCTCCCCTTCTGGCCCCTCATTTCCTCATCTTGGCAGTCTCTTCCATCGCTTCATCTCAACGCTGGTTTATTGATTATTTGTAGCTTCATCGCTGCCAGTTTCATCCTTGACTCTCGACTAAGTCTCAAGCTACGAAAGATGGCTGAATTCCTAATTCCGTTATATGATTTGTCATTGATTAAAAGTATATCTCGACTGTTTACAATAGAAGTTTTTGATTTTTATACATTGGAGAAAAAAACCATTCGCCAGTCATCTCAACTTCTTAATTTTTATATTTCTTTAAGACGTTTCGACAAATTGATGTCATTTTCAATTTTTTTAACAATTTTTCTGCATCAATTAACAATCTTACTAATATTATAATTGTGAAAGTTTGTATGTTTGTCTCACTTTCACGCAAAAACTACTGAACGGATTTGGAAGAAACTTTACAGTGATATAGGTTATACATCAGAATAACACATAGGCAATAGCAAGCGCGGATTTAAGGGGGGAGTGCATGGGGGCACGTGCCCCCCCCGACAGTTTTTTAGGCACTGTGGAGAATCAATGATTGTACATAATTAAAGACAAATCACATGATCACAGTTGTTAAAATAACATGAGTGAAACTATTTGTTTTGATATACTACTAATCTTACTAATATTATAAATGTGAAAGTTTGTATGTTTGTCTCTCTTTAACGCAAAAACTAATGGACGGATATGGATGAAAATTATTGAGTAAAATAGGTTATACATCATAGGCTACAGCAAGGGCAGATTTATGTGGGGGCTTGTGCTCCCCCCCTCCGTTATAGTACATAATTAAGGGTAAACAGCATCTTGAAATTTGTAGTTAGGTTCTTTGTATAGTTTAAGAAAGAAATTTGGATAATTCCACCCCAAGGGTTTCCCCTTTAATATAATAGGGGTTCAAAGGTTGTATAGAATCCGTCAGTATTGAAGTTAGGCATCTGAAATTTTGGATGCAGGAGTAACTTATATTTAAAAAAAAATAATTATTTATTTAAAATGATCTTTTACTAAACTTTATGTGGCAGACCAAATTCCACGCGAGCGAAGCCGCGGGCATAACCTAGTCTATGTATATAGATAACTTTAAAGAAGCTATATGTCTAAAAATCCGTAAAAAAATAACAATTATATTAAGAAAATTATATAATTTCAATAAAATTGTCCCAATAATTAATAAAAATCAAGTATAGATACCTCACAAATGCACATTTATTAAAAATATTTTATGGGGATTATCTTTCCTACATGATCAAATTATTAATATTAAACTTAATTAGTTGTATATAATTATGAACTATTTATTTTACTGTATTTAATTTTTTTATGTTTTAAACTATAACACAAAAACAATCTTTACATTTTTTAATAATATTTTATTTAATCGATTTAATCAAATTATGAACTTTTATAAAAAATTTATATGGAAAGATTAAGATATCAGAAGAAACTATTTGTAGGTTATAGGGTCAGGTTACATTGCCATATCAGTTATGTTAAAAAATAAAGAAATTGAGATGACTGGAGAATGTTTTTTCCTAATATATAAAAATCAAAAGATTTATTGTTCAGTTTACATTAATTCATAAAAAAATAGAAGTAAGTCTAGGATACTTGTGTATTAGCCGGTACCCATGAAACCTACCCCATTATTTCGTGCAAACTCTTCTTATCACTCGTCTCACTGTTTTGGGCATTATTAAATTGTTTTATGTATTCTTTTTTGGTGTTTTTGTCTTGATAATTTTATTTATTTATCTATTTAAATTTCTATATTGTTTATTTAATTAAATTTTGTTTTTTTGTCCATCTGTTATTGAATATTTAAAATGAACGGAATAAAACTTTGGGAATTGCCGACTGTAGAAGAAGAATGTTTAAAATACTTGCAGAAGTTTGAAATAATCCTAAAGAAGAAATTATGTAAAGATCGTCATCAAATGGATTTTGGCAAAGATAGAAACGGAGATGTTTACATCGAAAGTGTTGGCAAAATATTACATAAGAATTAATATTTTATTATTAAATTTCTATTAATTTTGATAAAAAGTTATATGCTATCAGTATCCAGGTTATTATCATTGGCGGATAACAGTCACTGGGTACCGGAATAAGGAAGAAAAATTAATTCAATTTTTAAAAACACTTTCTCCTTATTTTGTTAAGAATAAAGTCATCCATAACGACCTTAATGTTCCTTTTGTTGCTGATTTGGCCCGAACCCGGTATCTATCCTTTCATAGCAAACTTCATTACCACTCAAACCCTCTAGTTTCAAACCTAGCTTCCTCTTCAATTCCCGATAATCCTCCACGACGTCTGAAAAGGAGATGGCCACGTGACCTTCTTATTTGAACTTTGATTTGAGTACTACCAGTGGGCAGTTTCTCTACTTGCCATTCTCATGTCATTATGTAACACGCATCCTATTTACTTGTTGTATAATTGTAATACAGTTGTAAATATCAATAAATAAATTTTTAAAAAAACACAAAAAAAAAACACTTTCAAGCTTTAGATTTGGTAATCAGTGGCAATGAAATCACCTGCTGATAGCAACAATCTACCTGCCAGCTGTTGTGTTTCCTTCGAATCCTCTTCATCGCGGTCCACTAGCAGCTGCTCCTGATGACTCGAGCAAATAGTCTAATTAGGAAGGACATCCGTTCCAGAACTAGTTCTAATAGAGGAGATTAGGAAAAAAAAATAGTGAGATCTCAGGAAAGATAAACAGTTCTTGTAGATAAATAGTAGGAAAAAAATATTTTAGATTATATCAGCATCTTATTATCTATTAGGAAATGAAGCTTAATAACAGCGTTTTGAATAGATAAAGATAAATTAGTGGGACGGGGTTTGGTTTGGATAACGGTAAATATTATCTGTAATTAGCTATAATTTTAGGATAATATACTAAAAATTATATTGTATTCCTTTCTTGGCACGTAATAATAATAGTAACCAGTAAATAATAATATTAATAAAATCAGAAGCACTTCATACAGCGGAAATTATACAAGACTACTGGATGGATTACAAAAGAAAGGAATTTTTAAAGGAAAATACTCGGACCGAAGTTAAAAATAAAAAATTATGTGCATTTGATTTCAAATCAGGAAATTGGACTCAGATACTAAAAAATAATGAAAAACAAGACTGTATGGTCATCTGCAGAGAATGTCTGGATATATATATAGTGAATGGAATATTTGTTTTGCCATTCTATTATATATATATATATATATATATATATATATATATATATATATATATATAATAGAATGGCAAAACAAATATTCCATTCACTAAAATAGAGCCAAAAACTAAAAAAGAAACACTATTATTTATTATAATGCAATTGGGAAAAACCACAATGCAAAGGCTTGTGTTTCAAAAATACACCCACTTACCAGTCAACGTTTCGCCTATTCAGGCATTATCAAGACACAAAAACAAAAAAGGGTTATGGGAATCACATCTGGAAGAAAAACGACATCCTCATGCAAGAGTTGTATTGTTGTATTGTTGAACGTCTTGGTGGTGGGGTGCTGTCTCATGTTTGGAGCCTGTTTGGGCTGTTGATCGTAGGGATGTATTGCACCTTTTTTTCCAGATATGATTCACATAACCCTTTTTTGTTTTTGTGTCTTGATAATGCCTGAATAGGCGAAACGTCGACTGGTAAGTGGGTGTATTTTTGAAACATAAGGCTTTGCATTGTGGTTTTTCCCAATTGCATAATAACAAATATTCCATTATTTTAAAACGAGGAAAACAAAATTTAATTGCTTTAAAGTAAACTCTAGTACACATCGAAAGGACTGATATTGAGTTGGGGACATATTCTGAAACGGATGGGACATTATGGTCTTTATGGATTATTTCGTAACAAAGTAAGGAGCATTGAGGATTTTACGAATTTTGGATTGCAAGGATTGGATACGAGAGGAATTTAAGACAGTACGCCTGGATTGCTATATTATTTTTATTTTTATTTCTTTGTTAAAATTAGAACTGTATATTAGTTGTTTGTTTGTTTGTTCATTTAACGTCACTTTTTGCTGCTATGGCTAATCGGACGATGCTACAGTGGGAGCTCTAAATTTTGCCTATCCAGGTTTAATTAGGATAGGGATTTTTAACGAGTACCTGACATCGTACAGGCTCGGGACCCCCGTTAAACGTCCCTTCCGCAAGACAGTCTAGCCAAAGATTTTTTTTATTATTTACTCCCTTAAAAAATCCAAGGGCCACCTGCCGGGCTACGAACCCGCAATCTTGGTTTTGGAAGTTTGGTATGCTAACCACTAGACCACAGGTGACCGTACTGTATATTAGTAATCGAGTAAATAGAATGAAAGATTTATTGAATGGAATGAGCTAAAGTCAAGTAGAGAGTTAGTATTAATTACAAATTCAAATTAAAAAGGTCTCGAGGCTATCTTCTTCTCAGACTCTTCGAAAGATTATCAGGAATTGAAGAGGTTGCTAGGTTTGACCCTAGTGGGTTTGAGTTGGAATAAGGTTTGTCATGAAATGTCATGACAAACCTGAAATGTCATACGAGTCTTTTGTAGTTAATTAGGAGCTTAGAGCGTTTGTCTAGTAAATGTTGAAGTAGCCTGAAACTGAAATTCTTAAACTAAAATTCCTTTAAATATTTTCTCTTCAAAACAAAAATATTTAAAAATAATCACTATTAAAATAATAATTAATAAAAATAAAATTTAAATCCGAGACCTTTAAAGATAACAGTTCATAAAAATAAAAAATAAAACAATGGCCAAGCTAAAACATCGACAACAAATTATTTACTATTTCAATAAAAGTTGTTCTTTTCTGAAGAGCGGCTCGTCTAATAAGAGAGCCATTAAACCAACAACGGTCCTCAGAAGATTTTGGAAATTAAATATTTAAAAAAAAAAATGGTGGAACAAGATCCTGAGTCCTTAATAATTATCTAATTTCGAAGGATAGCAATTAGCGGGGAAGGATCGATCAAAGAGCTAACTGCCTCACATTATTCGATTAAATCGATAATTTATATCGATGCGGGTTCGAGTACCTCCTCACCATAATCGGAATCTAATTTTCTTTAAAAAAACAAAAAAAAAAAAATTCTCATTTACATAAAATATACAACGTGTCGACACTGACTGAACATAGTGCCGAAAGGATTTCTAAAAGATTAGTAGGTCACTAAAGTGGTAAACCTCGAAGATTAAGTATTTTTTTAAATATATCGATAAAAAGTTATCGTCCGATACTTTGGGTATCGAAAATAGATTGATTTGTTTCTTCTGTAATGTTATAGTATTTTAATGTATGTCATTTATGTAACTAAAAGAGTAAATGTTATACAATACAACTTTTTGTAATGTATGTAATATAGAATAAGTTATACAGACAACTGTTTTCTTATATTCTTAGCCATGAAGATGGCTTAAAAATCGGGTCGAAACTTAGGCGAAAATAAAGTTAAAAAAAATACTGTACGACTACAACCCGTGAAGGATTCAGTCTAGGCTTCAGTACTTTGTAGAGACTGAACTGTTTCTTGGACAATGGTTGTGAAGATAGGTGTTTCACACTCCGCTCTGTACATACATTTATTTTTTTATATTTTTATTTTGAAGAGAAAATATTTGCCGAATTCCAGCCAAGACAAATCTTTTCTCTTCAAAATAAAAATATTTAAATAATCACAAAATAAAAATAAAAAAATATTCATTTTTATACCTTCAAGACTTCGCATTTAAGAAAATAGATAAATTCTTAATATGGGATAAAATCGTTATTTTTTCAATATATCACACTAGTATTTCGATTAATGTATCGATTTATTCTTCGATATTGTTACCCCATGCCTTAATAGTAGCAGTAAGGTTTGTTTGCTAAGATTCTGATAACCTTTAACTTCGAAAGTTTTTGTATTTGATGTTCGACTTGAGTTCCAATAATCTAAAATTATCTCCGACTGAATGATTAAAAGAAACTATACACATAAAGAAATTAAATTTTTAAAAAAATCAACCGATTATAAGATCTTAAGACATCGATTATTTTATTCCACGGATTCGAGTAACGTAATTGAGTTCTTAAAGAGAAAAGGAAATTTTAAAATAAATTTGGTGGTTAGCAAAATAGGCAATGATAAATATTTATTGTAAACAAGAATAAACTAAAACCCGCACCACCTATCCGCTACTTAAACCTGGACATTAATTCGATATAAGCCTGATAAGAGATAATCGATGTTTTGACCTAGCCGTTCATGAGTGAAATGGAACCCCGATGTAATTAAATGCCTCAGCTCCTAGCCGAGTGTGAAATCATGAACCACTCTCGAAATTATATTGCTCCATCGGCTCCTGTTAAGCCATCGTTGTCGATTATGTTAAGTCATCCTCGAAATATACACGTTTAGGTTATCCAATCTATCTGATAAGTTGTTGATATGGTTTAAGTCAAGCTAAAATTATCACTGCCATCATGCAGATAACTTCAGATATATATATATATATATATATATATATATATATATATATATATATATATATATATATATATATATATATATATAATTATATAACCATATTAATGTGACCACCAAGAAAGATTATTTTCTTTTTGTTTTTTCCTAATTTTTTTTATATACTTTCGCGTGTCTTAATAAATTGCTATTTTAAGTAATGGCAGCACTGTTATATGTTTTTTTAAAGTATTTCTTTTTAGTAATGGCAGCATTGGTTTTAGAACAGACATTTTGTTTTACGACTGACGGCGTGCATAATTTGTGTTTGAAATTTTTGTGGATTTATTGTTTCTTTTTCATTAAATACAAGTCGGATTCGGTAAGTTTATTATTATTATGGTGTAAATAGGGTGACACCACAAAATATTTTTAAAAAATTAAGATTTATTTTCGAAACTATTTTTTTCAATTTCAAATTATTATCAGATAACTGACTTGCCCATACAACAAATATTTAAACTCGATTTACATCATTACGCATACAAAAAGATAATGCAAACATGTAACAAGAACGAATTTTTCCAGTGGTCACATTAATATGGCCAGATATGTACATATATGTAAAAGGCAAAAACTAAACGTCTTTCATTTCTAGGTTATGTAGTAGTGGTAATGTAAACGTACATCTATTATTGAATTAAGAACTGGTAACATATGTTTGATAGTCATTTGTTTGATTTTCACATCATTATATTGCAATAATCTAAAGAAGATTAATTAATTCAGTTTATTTTGGTGAATTTTCATAATTGTATCTGTGTATTAATTTATGTTATTTGTTACTGACGTTTTTCCTCGTTTAATAAACTTTAAGACAATTGAAGATTTAAGCTGAGATGACTTCATTATGTATATGTAAAAGACGCAGATCAAACGACTTCCATTTGAATTTTACTGATACGGTCACTATGACAACAGCTGAGATATAAAAACCGGGAAGGTTATTCTAAGTTGTGTTTTTTTATTGAACAGTTTGAAGAAGACGATTTTGATATCAGTGTGTGAAATGTTAAAAATGTGGTGTGTTGAAATTGAAAAATAAATTGAGTTTCCATGCAAATAAAAAAAATTATTTTTATAATACAAATTTTTTTCTTTAACTGATTATTATAACTCATTTTACAATACAGACTTACGGGTAAAATAATAAAATACATTTAAAGCTAATATATCACACAATAATTACAAAATCGTCTTCTTAAACTGTTCATTAAGAAATATAACTTAGAATAACCTTCCTGGTTTTTATATCTCAGGTGTTGTCATGGTGACCGTATCAGTAAAATTCAAATGGAAGTCGTTTGATCTGCATCTTTTACATATACATAATGAAGTAATCTCAGCTTAAATCTTCAACTGTATGAAAGTTTATTAAACGAGGAAAAACGTCAGTAACAAATAACATAAATTAATACACAGATACAATTATGAAAATTAACTGAATTAATGATTCTTCTTTAGATTATTGCAATTTAATGTTGTGAAAATCAAACAAATGACTATAAAATATATGTTTACATTACCACTCCTAGATAACCTACATCAAGATTTGTACAGAAACATAAAAAAACAATGAGGAAGACAAGGCTAAAACTGTGTGGATATCAAAAAAGAATGGAAGAAACAAGAATTACCAAGAAGATTTTTAAATACGTTATCAAAGTGCAGTAGGATGGATAGAAGCAGTGAAGGAAGATGCCAACGAAATAGGTGTTACAGAAGAAACAATAAGTGACAAGAACTGCTTCAGGCTACTGGTAGGAAACGCAACCTATGGAGAAGACAACCCTAAGCCTCGACCGAAGAGTGTGGACGGATGATCAGAGACAAACGGTTGGAGAGAGAATGAAGAATTACTGGGAAGAAATAAAGAAAAAGAGACACCATAAGTCTTAAGTTATGTACAGTCCACAGATGGCCAAATCCATAAAATATATATTTATATATACATTTTTTTGATGTATGTGTCCTTAAAATACGACTTCAAATTATCATATCAACCATATTTGGTTCAACAAGTCCACGTCTCAAGTTTCAATAAAAACTGCATATGTCATTCTGTCAAAACAACATGATTTATTCCGAGATGAAAATCTATTCACATGAATTTTTCCCCTTCAAGCCGATAAAAAAAAATGAGGAGGGAAAAAAATACTAAACGCTCAATCCTAAAAAAAAGGGGGGGCAAAAACTGAGACGACCCTGGCCATAAGTAAACAAAGCTGTGAGCTACGGGCCCAGATCGGGGGCTCGCTACATCATCCCATTTTTTTTGCCAGGACATATTTCACCCACCGTCTTCTGGGATTTATCTGGCTAATCTTTATTCCTCTTGGTTCTGTGTTAATCAAAATATATTTCTTCGCCAGGACTCGGAGGTCCTTAATATCTGCCAGCTTCGGGAGGGGATTTGTCTCCATGTCCTCCGAAATATGGGCGTCCTTCGTGTCCAGATGTGGCTATTAAATTTCCAAGGAGGGGGCGTTTTATTCAAATCAAGATATAATTTTACTTTATATATGTTTCTAAAATATTATAAGTATCTCTCTGGATAGTTCTCGAAAGTTCTTTGTTAGTTAAATTTTCTGTGGCTTGAAAAAAAATATGAGCTGTATGGTCTGGATAGTTTTTTCTTGTATCTAGTGTTCTTAGTTTCTGAAATTGGAATTCTAAAAAAAAACAAAGCCTTAAATCTCTAAAATACAGGAAAATAAAGTAAGTAAAAGAATTTTTTAAATAGGGTTTGACTATTTTTTGAAACCCTTCGGAACCTTGCAGCTTGTCTTCTCCAGGGTTGGATAGATAATAGACAAACAAAATAAAACGATACATAAAAAGCTGTAGAAAATAAAAATATATGAAGAAAAATAAAGAAATAATGCTGTTGGAGTAAACCAAATACAAATATTTGGGGGGGGGGGGAGGGTGCAGTCAATGATAACACAAAATAAGCAGAACTTATTTCTCAATAGTGCCAACTTTTCAGCCTACGCTGTAGGACAGTCTTCAGGGCAAATAGCGGGTCCCTCGGCTGTGGTGACTTGTCAAACTAACACTTGTCAACTCAAACACTCAGTTTGACAAGTCACCACAGCCGAGGCACCCGTTATTTTCCCTGAAGATAGCCTACACCCTAGGCCGAAACGTTGGTACAATTAAAAATAAGTTTTGTTTAATTTGTGTGTTATCATTGACTGAAACCCCTGACCAATTCAACCCATCATTAGAATTATCCAGTCAAATACGAGTATTTTCCAATCGAAAATGGATATGATTTGAAATATAAGAGCTACAACATCGGGATATAAGAAAACAGTGATGAGAAAACAGGTCGATAACTTTAAAAACAAAAGAATAATAAGTGTTTATTATTATAGTAATAAGTAATAAATAATAATCGAACAAGTGAGCTTGAAATAAGGAAAGATAGTAAAACATGAAGGGAAACATACAAAAACATTATTAATCAAAAAGGAGCACGATTGGTAAAATAAAATATAAAAATAATGTAAGGAAGAAATAGTTGGGGGTGGAGTCAATAAAAACACCTTAATAAGTGTAACTTATTTATTGTGTGCCGACGTTTCGGCCTACAATGTAGGCCATCTTCAGGGCTAAGAGAGAGAAACAAACAGAAAAACATTTAAGAAACGTTGCAGTAACAAGAATATAGTGACAAGTAATGTAGTAAAGTGGTACAAGTGTGGAAATTAAAATAGTGACTAGATATGATGAAATAGTGAATAGATATGATAATTAAAGATAATGAATATAAAAGTGGTTACAGAATATAATAAAATTAAAATAGTGATAGATAAAAATAAAATTATAGATGATGAACAGAAATTCAAATAGTGACAGATATAATAATTAAAGAATACGAATATAAAATAGAGAAAATAAATGTCCAGAAAGGTTAAAATGTAAACAATAATATAAAGGGAAAGAAAAATGAGGAGGTAAACGGCTTCTATTTTAATTTCCACACTTGTACCACATTACTACACTACTTGTCACTATATTCTTGTTACTGCAACGTTTTTATATGTTTTTCTGTTTGTTTCTCTCTCTTAGCCCTTAAGATAGCCTACATTGTAGGCCGAAACGTCGGCACACAATAAATAAGTTACACTTATTAAGGTGTTTTTATTGACTCCATCCCCAACTATTTCTTCTATATATTAGAAGTTACAGTCAACCAATTCTTCTCTAATATTAGGGGTGATTTGAATTACTTGAAATACTTGAATCTACTATGCCCAATATCGTGGGTTCGTAGCCCGGCAGGTGGCTCTAGAAGTTTTTAAAGGGAGTAAAAAATGCTATGCAATCTTTTTTTAAGGGACGTTAAACTTGGGTCCCGTGCCTTAATGGTGCCAGGTACTCGTTAAAATTCTTTTTTAAACCTAGATAGGCAAAATTTAGAGTGTCATAACAGCATTAAGTAAGTTGCCTTAAATATAGAAATAAACTATTAATTGATTTACGGCTATCGTTCCGACCTCAGCTGATTATGCGCTGACAACTTTCTTTATTCTCTGCGAGGATCGAACCCGTCACCCCGAAAGCTCTAACATCACGGCCTTGTTAAGGCACCAGCTGACGCCTGATGAGAGGTCTCTGGCGTTCCAGGAAGTTCCCGTCAGCAAGTTTTTGCCCCCCACGCGTCAGCTCACTCATGTGGAATGAATCTGTGAGTTAAGCGGAACGAAAATATAACATATTTTTAAAAGTTTAACAACAAAAGCAATTTTACTATATAAAGTTTTATTATTATTCTCTGACGTATAATCTATACAAATAAAATGCTTTGTCCTGAATGACTGAGGGATCAAGGCTCAGCCTAAACTGCTGATCGTAGAGACTTGAAATTTGAAGCATGTGTTCTTTGTATGACGAAGGCATCCGATAAAAAAGGATTTTCGGAAGTTCTACCCCTAAGGAGGTGGAAAGGGGGGCAAACATTGTAAGCTTGCTCACGTGTTTCTTACTAGCAATATCTAAATATGTTCGCTGAACAAAACAAGTCAAGTAACATAGTTCAGTTCAATAGTTTTTTTCAACCTTTTTTTTTTACCGAAAGGTAATAGAAGGCTTTTGGTTTATATAGCAGCATTTTCAGGAATTTCTGTAAATTTGTATAATATTGTAAATAAAATTTTTGATGGATGAAAAAAAAAATTCACTTCATCTATTCCTTGATCCCGCTAAACGGTCCCTCCCTGTTTTGTATTGTATAAAGTCAGCGGCTTTGAGCCGGCTCGAGTAAAAACCGCCTTCAGCGGACTCAGCCCATTGTAACGCCTTAAAATACCGAAAGGTAACAGAAGGCTTTTGGTTTACATAGAGGCATTTTCAGGAATTTCTGTAAAATTGTATAATATTGTAAATAAAATTTTTGAAGGATGAGAAAAAAAAGAAGTAAATAAAAGGAAAAGGACACAGTGAGCCCGAAGAAAAAGGAATCTTCTGGCCAGGTGTTTTTTCGGTTGCCATGGATACATCCATTGTGGACTGTATATTTTAGGAATATGACAAACTCCTTATTTTATATTATATTATATTCCTTCGGAAGGGACGTAATATGGGGAGGAGACCAGTGCGGTGTTTATTTATTTATTTATTTAGGACCAGTGTACTATCAGTGCGGTAGTTACCCTTTAAAGATGCTATCTTAATTTTACCTGGAATGGCCAAATTTAGATCTCCTGCTGTAGTAGCATCGTCCGATTAGCCATAACAGCAGAACTTGATCTTAAATGAATAACAAACAAATTCCTATTTCGATACATCTACAGCCCCATAGATTCAACTGGTTTCAGATAACCGGAATCGTATCATTCTCGTAGTTTTTGCCTTGGAATGGAGTTGTAATATAAGCAATAACTCCTTTCCAAGCCAATGCCTTACTTAGCCCCTTATTCACTACGAAAATAACTCGATTCCGCTTACTTAAGAACATGAAACTCATTTGGAAAAAATTATACTTCACCACTGATTAACCGGAGTTGTAGATATATGCATATTGTTACGGGCTACTGGGTATTAAAAATGAATTAAACTACTGCTATGGAGAATGGAGATAGTTGGGGGGTGCAGTAAAAAAACACTAAATAAGTACCAGACTTATATTTAGTAAGTGCCGACGTTTCGACCTACAGTGCAGGCCATCTTCAGGGCTATGAAAAAGAAACAAACAGAACAAAAAATACATAAAAACGTTACAGTAACAAGAATATAGTGACATGTAATGTAGAAAATCAAAATAGAGACAGATATGAAAATCAAAGATAACGAATATTAAAACAGTGACAGAATATAATAAAATCAAAATATTGACATATTTAATAAAAGTAAAGATAATGAACAGAAATTAAAATAGTGACAGATATAATAATTAAAGATAACGAATATAAAATAAAATACAGAAAATAAAGGTAAAGAAAGGATAGAAAAGTAAACATAATATAAAGGGAAATAAAACTGAGGAGGTAAACCAAAGATACAAAATGAGAAGATTAACATATAAAAAAAGGTTGGAACATGAAGAATTTAGAAAAAAAACTAGTAAATTGAAGATATAAAGTGTATGATAACGGACTTCTAGAGGTTCCATAAGTAAAACGTATGAAACATAATAATAATACAAGAATATGTAGAAAGAAATGAATAGGTATCTCGTAGAATGACAGTTAGAAATGTAAACAATTTAAAAATATAAGTATGGAACTATTTGTACAATAACTATTGTGTATTATTGAATTACTATTGTACAGTAACTATTGTGTACCTTAACTGCATGAAAAATAGTTGATTGGATTAATAAATTTGAAAAATTAAAAATAGTGCTTATAAATATATATTTTTAATTTACTAGTTTTTTCTAATTTCTTCATGTTCCAACCTTTTTTTATTATGTTAATCTTCTCATTTTGTATCTTTGTTTTACCTCCTCGTTTTTATTTCCCTTTATATTATGTTTACTTTTCTATCCTTTCTGTATTTTATTTTATATTCGTTATCTTTAATTATTATATCTGTCACTAGTTTAATTTCTGTTCATTATCTTTAATTTTATTAAATCTGTCTATACCTTAATTTTATTATATTCTGTCACTTTTTTTAATATTCGTTATCTTTAATTTTCATATCTGTCACTATTTTAATTTTCTACATTACATGTCACTATATTCTTGTTACTGTAACGTTTTTATATATTTTTTGTTCTGTTTGTTTCTCTGTCATACCCCTGAAGTTGGCCTACACTGTAGGTCGAAACGTCGGCACTTACTAAATATAAGTCTAGTACTTATTTAGTGTTTTTTTGACTGCACCCCCCAACTATCTCCGTTCTCCATCTCTATAAATATACATACATACAAAAAAAAAAAAAAAAAAAAGTTAGAGACATATATGTTGATGTTCGATATTTATTAAATTTAATGAGTACCCTTTTAACGTACGAAACACAGTTTATCATTCCCCATTTCAATGAAATTATGGATAAATTAACGACGAAATAAACAAAAACGCATCTAGTTATCAGAAATTCAGACATTTTCCCTCCTTGAAAGTGGACTCGACTACGACAGTTTTTAGTAGAGTTTGAGATGAGAAGCGCCATATTTGTGGCGAGAGAATGTCACTTTTAAATATTTGAATCCTCTCCAGCGAGAGTTCCCAAGTTTTTATCAGCACTTCCTCCCCTTCTTTGAAACTTTCTTCCATGAAGATATTCTTTTCGGGGTTCGGTCCTGTCCTGAGTGGCCATATTTTTCCTGATGAAGTGGATATGCGTTCCCTAACTGTCTCGGTCTTAGAAAGACTGTCCCAACTTTTATAATGCCTTGGCCACCCTTTTTCGACTTTCAAATGTAGGCTAATTCTTTTTTTAGGAGTTAGGTAGCTTGTGCCGAATAATCCCTGAGATTATTCGAAGATTTGTTACTTTGAAATGGACTTTAGAAGATCTATTTCTTAAGTTTTCTACAAGAATAAAGTTAACTAGACTTTTTTCCACAATAATTTTATTTTTTAAATTTATTTATTGATATTTACAACTGTATTACAATAATACAACAAGTAAATAGGCTGAGTGATATATAATGACATGATAATGAAATGTAGAGAAACTACCCACTGGTAGTACTCAAATCAAAGTTCAAATAAGAAGGTCACGTGGCCATCTTCTCTTCAGACCCCTCGGAGGATTATCGGGAATTGAAGAGGAAGCTAGGTTTGAAACTAGAGGGTTTGAGCGGTAATGAAGTTTTTTATGAAAGGATAGATACCGGGTTCGGGCCAAATCAGGGACAATAAGGTCGTTATGAATGACTTTATTCTTAACAAAATAAGGAGCATTGAGGATTTTACGAAGGATTTTGGATTATAGGGATTGTATACGAGAGGAATTCGATAGCTTAGTGGAGCCCCAAAGCTCTACTCCAAATTTTATTTTAAATAGTAATTTTGTAGATTTTCATGGCATTGTATCTCTCAGAATATTCTAATTGGGGTGTGTTGGAAAATGGTCTGGGTGGATGTCAGAAAAAAATTCTCTTTAATTGGGTAGAGATATTTATTTGAAAACCAACAATTTCGACCGGCCTAAATAGTTAATATGTGTTTTTAAAATGTTTTCGATATATTTTTTTTTTATAATTCTTAATCTTAGTTACCATATTATGGGCAGGCTATCTTAATGGTTTCCACTATAAAAAGGTTATATTAATAGTAATAAATCTTAACAAATCCAATAGTTCAATGCCGATAATACAACAAATTTACTATTTTCGTTCACAGACTACTACCAAACCCAAATCCGTTAGATCATTATCTCACTGCAATTTCTCATAGTGTAACCTCTTAAATATATATGTGGAATCCTCTATTTCTGGATGAATATTCCAAGCAATGCCTTATTACCGAATACTTTAGGCGTTGTTCGGCCTCCAACAGGCAGCCAGGCAAAACAGATGATGATTTTATAAATTTCGGGAAAAAAGAGCGAACTTAGCAATGTTGAAACTGAAAATAACTAATTTATTTTTTAAAATTGCACTTTTATTTCCATTTGACAACTTTATTTTCTTGTTATCATAATAGAATAAAATAATAAATAGTTTATCTGCAATACCCGGGATCGTTAGAACAGTAACTGAGCGCTGTACACACTGAGATATTCCTCTCCCCAACTAACTGCTCAACAGTCCTCGCAAAGCCTTCTCAAACTTCGCACTCCCATGTTATTCAGATCTTGCTCGAGATCATCGATCCACTGTCGACGTGATCTTCTCGTTTCCTCTTCACCCAAATCCTCCCGATTATCCATAGAGCATTTTCTTCTTGGGGATTCTGCTTAGCTCCATCCTCTCTAAATGCCCAGGCCATCTCAGCCCTCCCTGTTTCATTGTACTAACAATGTCGGGTCTATCGTTTTCCTATTTCTAGTTCTATATTTATCCCATTCCTATCATAATACTGAATATATAACACATAATATAACATAATATATATAACATAATATAACAGTTTAGTGTGCAGTAGCTACCCGGTGGGGGGAGGAGGGGAAGGGGCTCACAGTTGCCAGGTAGGAATAATTCATGGACTCCCTTTGTTCGGGGAACTGCCAATCCTCGGACGATCGAGATTAGATTAAGAGGGACAAAGCGGGTGATCGCGGTCAATTGTTCCCTGAATCCGCGGCGCTAACTAACCCAATTAACTGTCCTCAGCCTCTTCAGTGGCAAACCAATTAGCCGGCGTCCCACGTCAATGTCCCGAGGATTTGAGCTGCTTAATTATTCAGGGGCTACTGGGGAAGGGAAAAAGTGGAGGAGGATCTTGGATAATCGATGTAGAACGGATCGATATGTTAATTAGGTACAAGGACGGAATAAGGCCGCGTTATCGTATCAACTACCAGCGCTAAGCTAATCAGCGGAGTTCGTGATAGCTAAATCTGCTTTGTATTCAAGTTTAAAAATCATATTCGAGCCTAACAATGTTCAATTTGGCTTCCTCTATTCCTATATCACGGGGTTGTGTATCAGAAAGAATCGGGAACACTACAACTCATTAAGTGTCGTAAAAACCCTGGAGTAGTAATAAAAATATGTATAATTTTAAATTAATTTTATCAACCTTATTTTAATTTTATTAAAATGAGAACAGCGGGTGGAAGTTTGGAAAGTTTACATCGAATCAAAGCTATACTAAAACAAATTAAAAATTATTTAATGTAAAGGAGATAGTTGGGGGGTGCAGTCAATAAGAACACAGAATAAGTAATGAACTTATATTATGTGCCGACGTTTCGACCTACAGTGTAGGTCATCTTCAGGGCGATTTTGGAGAGCGAGGCCGTTAGATTTGGGCCATTTTTTTCCATTTTTTCACACCGTACTATTCTTATTAAAAAACCTTAACCATTACAACCCGTGAACGGGTAGTGGTTCTGTACATGGTAGAGACTGTCCTGCTTCATGGACAACGGTTGTGCAGGGAGATTATTTGTACTAGATCACGCTCAACCGCCAGATTTCCCCCCCTCATTTGGGTACCCTATTTTTATAATATTTTAAAGAGGCTGGGTGAGCTCCAGGACGGTCCTAGATCCTATATGATACCTCTCCGGGTGATTAAATAAGTCTTCCCTGGACTGTGGTTTGAACCAGGATTTTCTTCAAGACAACTCAATGCTCTCTAGGTCCAGGGATGTATGTAGAAATTGACGAAAGTCTATATACTAGAAGAAAAAACAGCACAGGACGGATTTTGCCTCAGCAGTGGATATTTGGAGGAATATGTGGAGAAACAAAAGAGTGTTTCATAGTTCCTGAAGGTATTGTTGTTTTTAATGAACATTGCTTGTAATAAATGTTTCATTGTCTCTTGATATGTTTCTCATATCATATTTTAAAGAGAAATGATGATCTCTAACTCAAATATGATATTTTTTTGTTAATTGTTTTAATTTTCATATATTTTTCTTTTAAAGAGAAACGATTTGCCCGGGCAAATCAACGGACGTCCAAACAGACAAGTACTATATATATATATATATATATATATATATATATATATATATATATATATATATATATATATAAATATCGGCAATATCACCTTATGTAAAATCGATTTAAATCGGTTATCCATTGACTCTGCTCTTTGGTTGTAAGAGCTTTTAGAGTCTCAAGTCCCAGCTTAAATGACTTAAAAGGAAACTTGAAGCATACAACCAAGTCTAAATGAAATTAAGCTCTATAGAACTTAGCAAACGTAATGAATGAAATTTCAACTAAACTGTACAAGTATCTGAATGGCCTTTAAAACGGAAGAGCAACTTTTCAAAAGTAAAAGGATTATGGTTTAATGTAATCACAAGTTTGTTTTTTAAAAAAATGAGGAATTTATAGAGTATGAAATTAATTTTTTAATAACCTTTTTATCCTTGATTCCATTATAAGCCTTAAATATTTAAAGATGGAATAACGATACGCCAACTTCAAGATTTGTAAATTTTAACAACATATTCCTGTACAGGGAGGTGGGTAGCTCAGTTTGTAGAGTGATGTGTTGCTAAGCTGAAGGGGCCCAAATCCAGCTGTGGCAGATAAATAATTGAATCTGCTAACAGCAACGGATGAACCTAATGGAGCCTCCTAAGGCTCTGTACAGTTGTTTAACTCCCTCCACAACCGTAGCCCATGGAACAGTACAGTCTCTACCATGTACTGAACTCAAGACCCTTCATGGGTTGTTGTGGAACAGGTTAACATATCTTGATACAAGTTATGAGGCATTCATTTTCCAGAGCTATCCATATTATTTTTAATAATTTAAATATACTAGTAACTAAACATAGTTACTAAATTAATTATAGCTGAAGATGGCCTAAAACTTAGGGCGAAACATTGGCACAAATAAAATAGGGAACAGTTTCACACTCATCTAAAAAAAAATGTAAAAGCTCATAAGAATAATTTAATTATCCATTAATGTCATAACATTAATTATATTAATAATTTAACACATTTCTATTATAATACATTTTATTATAATTAATAGTATTTATAATTACAATGAAAAATATATAAGCGAGATAAGACAGTTCTGATTAATATCCGTTGCAGAGGAGTGTCCGCTTAATAGGAGTGTGTAGCTGCAATGTGGGTCGAAAAAGCTCTTCAATCCCATATCTCGAACCTACTATTATGGTCAAAATCGGAGAATTAAAATAAATCCTAACAAATCCCACCAAATTACCTTCACTCTTCGTCGTAAACCTACGAATTCCTGCTCTACTGTATCCTTCATTAACTACTGATTCCTGTGAAACAGATACGTTACCTAGGACTCTATCTAGACAAACGTCTCACTTGGAATCCTCATACAAGACTGAAAAGACAAGAAACTGCTCGACCTTTTCGCCTACTTCAACATTTACTGGACAAACGCTCTAAGCTCCCAATTAATTACAAAAGACTCACTTACATGACAGTTATCAGACCTATTTGGACATACGGAGTTGAGCTTTGGAGGTCTACTAAACCATCCAATTCATCTCGTATCCAATCCTTACAATCCAGAATCCTTCGTAAAATCCTCAATAGTCCTTATTACGTCACAAACAAACTCATCCATCATGATCTTAATATCCCATATGTTGCTGATTTTGCCCAAACTAGATACCTATCCTTCCATGAGAAGCTCCATACACACTTGAATCCGCTAGTCTCTCAACTTGCTTCCCATACTATTCCTGATAACCCTCCGAGGCGTATGAAAAGAAGATGACCTCAAGACCTCATACTGTAGAACTATTGAAGTGCTATCGATGGGTAGTTTCTCCACAAGTGTGTTTTGTTTTCATGTCATTTGTTCATATCAGCAAATTTACTTGATATAATATTACTACAGTTTTAAATATCAATAAATTAATCTATAAAAAAAAATATTTTTTCACAGAAATTAAAAAATGTCCTTAAGGTGGTTAGGGGTTGTTTGCGTCAAAATTCATAAATACAGTAAATTAAAAATAAAATATTCAAAAAGTAGCACTTACATAAGACCAAGTGTATTTAGTGCACCAAGTAGCAAAAACACTTACCTGTGAACAGATAATAAGCATAAGATAAAAAAAATGTATAATACCCTATGTTGATAAATAATTAAATG
Organism: Arma custos; assembly: GCA_037127475.1. Taxonomy (NCBI): domain Eukaryota; kingdom Metazoa; phylum Arthropoda; class Insecta; order Hemiptera; family Pentatomidae; genus Arma; species Arma custos. The sequence goes on along the minus strand of CM073760.1, from coordinate 132,815,219 downwards.
TAATAAAATATTTTATTATATAATACTAAAAACATTTGACAAAGGATACCTACAATAAATATAAAACAATAAAAAAAATGTCCTGAAAATGTCTAAAATCAGGCACTATGATTTGAGTAGTACAGTATTGAGATCGATGATGCTACACGGCTAGGCAACAAGAGGGTAGTGGAAAATTGCTAAAAAAGGAAAGGAAAATCGAAAGAAAAATCCATGGACCAACTAATTTTTAGTATGAGAAAAATAAAGTAAAAAATAAATTTGAGGAAACTAAGTGCTCAGAAACAGCAATAAGGAAAGTTTTCTGGAACACGAAAAGAATTTATGAAAGCAGGTTGAAAAACAGATCTCCGATGTAGTGGAAAATAATTGGAAATAGGGAAAAATATGTAAAATGAAAGAAAGAAATGAGTGAGAACATGAGGAGAAAGTAGGCTGATAAGAAAAATGAGAAAAACGTGGTCCTTAACGATCATTATCAAGGAGTGGAGTTGCTCAGTGGTAGAGCACTGAGTTGCCATGCCGAAAATCCTGGTTCGAATCCCGCTGCAGGAAAGACTTTTATTTAGTCTGTTTGCAGCCGGAGATCGATCACATAGGACCTAGGACCCTCCTGGAGCTCAGCCAGTCTCTAAAAATGGGTACCAAAATCTGACTTTTGAGCGTGAACTGGTACAAATCGCCTCCCTGCACAACCGTTGTCAATGAAACAGTACTGTCTCTACCATGTACTGAACCAAAGACCCTTCACGGGTTGTAGTGGAACAGGTATATATATATATATATATATATATATATATATATATATATATATCGTGAGAAAAAAAATATCGCTCCTTCAAAAGAACAATATATAATTTTAAAAAAACTAATTTTTCAATAGAGCCATTTGACAGTTCCTTGTGAGTTAAAAAAAAATAAAAATAATTCCATTATTTAAGTTGTATATGTTTTTTGTATCTTGTGTATACAGCCCTGAAGAAGACCTGGTCCATGGGTCGCAACGTCGGTTATCAATAGTTTACCTACTTAAAGAATTATTTAAGCACCTCTACCCGGACCATTATCTTCTCTAAATTTAATACTAATCCTAAACTGGCAAGGATTAACATAACTAATATCTAGATCACTTCAATAATAAAATTTCTTATGAATATTAAACATTAAGTTCCTAATAGGAAGTAGCAGGAATAATTAAGGATTTTCCTCTCCGGAAGTAATACCATCTTAAGGAATATAGAGGTCGCTAGGTGTATAAAGAGAAAATGTAAGGAAGTTGGAGAATAAGGCTTGGTTCATCAGAAGTAGGAGATTACAACAGTAGAACAACGATGATTGCATTTGTAGATTAAAACCTATTTCAAGTTACAATTAGTGTATATGTAGTATGTACACTAGAATGTTGGACTTATATTATTATTAGAGTATACAAATTAATGTTATCGAATAATTTTCTATTATTAGTTTAATCTCATCTTAACCTAACCTGAACAACTTCAAGATGTTCAAGACCATGAAGAGTCTAGGATTCAGTACATGGTAGAGACTGTACAGTTTCTATGACAACGGTTGTGCAGGTGAAGGCTCAATCGCCAGTTTTTACCTTAGTTAAGAGTTCTCACTTAATAGAAGCAGGGCGAGCCACAGGAGGGTCTTAAGATCGAACAGGCTCCAATCCATCTGTTTACAGTTTAAATATTTACTGCCACAGCTGGATTTGAACCCGGGACCTCCAGCAAAGCAATTAGCACACTACACACTGAGCTCTCCGCCCCCCATTTATTAAATTAAATTGCCATATAATTTACCAAAATTTTAATTATACAATCAATGCTATTTTTAAAGACATTTATTATTAAGTATTTATAGATCTATTGAAAAAAAACAACACCTATACCATTACAACACGTTCAGTACATGGTAGAGACTGTACTGTTTCATGGGCTACGGTTCTGCAAGGAGGTGACTTGTCCTGGGTCACGCTCAACCGCCTGATTTCTCCCCCTTATTTTGGGTTCCTCATTTTTATAAAATTTTATAGAGGCTGGGTGAGCCCCAGGAGGGTCCTAGGCCCTATATGATCCATCTCCCGCTGCAAACAGACTAAATAAAATTCTTGCTGCAGCGGGATTTGAACTAGGATTTTCGGCATGGCAACTCAATGCTCTACCACTGAGCCACTCCGCTCCCTAATAGATCTAATGGTTTTGTCAAAATAAAAATGATTCATAAACAATCCAAATTAAATATTGAAAATAAGGCTGAATGAGCCAAGAGAGTTTCCAAAGAGTTTAAGGGATGTGTATTTATTTCTATCATCATAAAATTTTCATATTTAAAGTTTAGTTAGTTAAGAAATTAAAACTTACAAAAAGCTTTGTTGATTTCTTCTGGTTTAGATCGTGTTGATAAATTTTTCGCCAACGTTTCGCCAGCCATGCTGCTGACTTCTTCAAGGCTGAGATGAGGTGGTCATTCTCATCTCAGCCCTGAAGAAATCAGCAGGACCTTCTCTAAACAAGACATTCTCATTTGATGTAACTAGATGGACTTATTAACTATCATAGGCGTAACGAGGGGGGGGGGATTATTGGGGATGTAATTGGTTAGAAGAAATTTAAAAAAAAATGTAACAATTTAAAAAAAAAAACTTTGAAGTATTTTACTTTTTCAAAGTTATTATCGTGGGATTACAGAAGTAAGGGTCAATAATTCCAAAAACACAACAAAGAAATTGCATACACGGTTATTGTAATGAATAAAAGGTACACTAAAATGACAAAAAAAAAACGTAATACTGTTTATTTACAATTGATTATATTATTATAGCGGCAGTAGTGGCATCTAGCGGCTACAATAAGATCGCAAATGTGAGAAGAACAGTTTAGACAATTTTTAGATTTTAATTATCTTGTTTTTGTAACTGGAGTACATCTTTATTAGTCAATCATTCACGTGAGTAAATTAAAAACCTATTTCCAGTCATATATTATTTTTCTTTATTCTAAAAACGTTTCAACAATTCCATGCCATTTTCAATTTACATTATTTTTAAGTCCTTTAACATTATTTAATTTTAAAATTTTCTCTAAAAAATTTTTTTAAATAATTTTGTACATTTTCAACCTTTTTGGTTGATTGTCATATAATTTAAAACAAAGCTTAGAGTTATAGTGTACTCCATGGTCAATTAACAATTTTTTTTTATTTATTTTTTTTTCTTTTCTTTTTTTTTTTATTTTATTTAAAAAAAAAATTGTTAATTGACCATGGAGTACACTATAACTCTAAACTTTGTTTTAAATTATATGGCAATCAACCAAAAAGGTTGAAAATGTACAAAATTATATTAAAAAAATTTTTAGAGAAAATTTTAAAATTAAATAATGTTAAAGGACTTAAAAATAATGTAAATTGAAAATGGCATGGAATTGTTGAAACGTTTTTAGAATAAAGAAAAATAATATATGACTGGAAAAAGGTTTTTAATTTACTCACGTGAATGATTGACTAACAATTTTTAGAATCTAGAAGTAAAGTCTGGATGGGTCTAGAAAGTTCCCTATGCAATTAACTATAGTAAGTTATTGTAACCAATAAATAGGGTTACTTGTATTTAAAAAGCTACTTCTTGATTGCCCTTCCAAAATAACATTTATAAAAAATTATAATCTATTTATTTAATTTAAGCTACATGATCATAGTATAATATATATTATACCTATATTACGAGACATCTTTTTTGAAGGGAGCAGTATGTTGGAATGGTTCACTGTTGGGGGTTAACCCCCCCCCCATGATTCAACTCTAGTTACGCCAATGCTGAAGCCTGAACTCAAAAATGCCAAATTTTGTCGTTTTTCATTTGAAGGAGCGACATATTTACAAAAATTCAAATATACAAATTTTATTTCTCTTTTTTGAAGGGAGTAATATGTTGGAGTGGTTGACCCCTCCCCCATGGGTCAACTCTAGTTACGCCAATGTTTACTATTGACTAACATTATAACATAGCGATTACTCTAGAAATAATTTTTCTTTGCACATTATTTCTTATTTTTTGTTTTTACCCCAATTAAGAGAACCTTTTAAGAGGCAGTATGAGCCTCGAGTTTCGAAAAAGTAAATGGATGTGTATTTATTTATATCATTATAAACCTCATTTATAAAATACGTTTGGCTTTAAATTTCTAGACACGTTTAAATTTATTCTCTCCTATATCATTCGTGAACATGATGAACATTAAATTCTTTGAGATTACGTAACTAATAAATTTGGTGTAAAACTAAATCCAGAGTATATTGGACAGTATAAACGGGAGAATACATTGGAAACCAAAAATAAAAAAATATATAACTTAATACAACCTGGTTAGTCCGAAGATCTCTGAAGTCAACAGAAAAAAAAAATGAGAACTATTAATAAAAAAAATACTAAAAAATATTAAAATTTATAAGTGGGATATTTTTTGCTGGCTGAGCTGGCTGGGATGGAAACCATCAGAACTCAGCAGGACACCGACCCAAGGTACCACATGCAGGTTCAGCTGCTGGGAATATTTACTGTCTCAATATATTAACCAAATCGTAAATCTCATCGCTGATAAATTACTTCGGGACCTAGGAAAATAACGGTCGCGTTAAATAAACTTTAACCTAAACCAGGGATAGTAAATAAACTAGAACATAAAACATTGATAAACAGGATTAATTAAGAAGGAAAATAAGCCAGGAAGGAGTGTCCTGAGCAGATCGCTTTCTATCCTTATTTAAAATAACATTTGTTTAGGACCTTACGATACCTTTTTCAGAATTTCGAGCAAAAGTAAAAACAAAAATAACATCAATACTCCATCAAGAAGATTAACAATTATGCAATTAGCTACAATTTAAATTATTTTTCTTATCCTAGCATGTAATAAAAGAAGTATTACATTAAAAAATGGAGAATGGAGATAGTTGGGGGGGGGGGTGCAGTAAAAAAAAAACAACACCAAATAAGTACAAGACTTATATTTAATGTGTGCCGACGTTTCGACCTACCTTGTAGGTCATCTTCAGGGCTATGAGAGAGAAACAAACAGAACAAAAAATATATAAAAAACGTTACAGTAACAAGAATATAGTGACATGTAATGTAGAAAATTAAAATAGTGACAGATATGATAATTAAAGATAACGAATATAAAATACAGAATAAATGTACAGAAAGGATAATAATGTAAACATAATATAAAGAGAAAGAAAAGTATTTACATAAGTAAAATGTATGAAAAATAATACAAGAATTTGTAGAAAGAAATGAATAGGTATCTCGTAGAATGACAGTTAGAAATGTAAAATTTGAAAATATAAGTATGGGATGTAATATAAAACTAGTTGATTGGATTAATAAATTTGAAAAATTAGAATGGAGATATTTGGGAGGTGCAGTCAAGGAAACACCAAAAAAGTAAATACTTATATTTTTTTGTGTTCCGACGTTTCGACCTACTTTGTAGGTCATCTTCAGGGCTATGAGAGAAAAAAGAAACAAAAATATATAAAAAACGTTACAGTACAAAGAATATAATAACATATAGAGTGTAGAAAAGTAAAATAGTGATAGATATATAATTAAGGATAAAGAAAATAAATAAAAGAATGAAAGTACATAAGGTTGATAATGTAAACAGAATACAAAGAAAAGAAAAATGAGAAAGTAAACGGAAAGATACAAAATGAAAATGATTAAAATATAAAAAGTTGAGATATAAATAATTAGGAAAACCTAGTTTAATTACAGATAAAATATAAAATTTATGATAATAGACTCCTAGAGGTTACATAAGTAAAATGTATGAAAAATGATACAAAATATGATGCCAAAGAATAAATACAGAAGAAATATGTAGAAAGTAATGAATAGGTATACAGTAACGTTTTCTATATATTTTTTTTATTTTTTCTCTCATAGCCCTGAAGATGACCTACAAAGTAGGTCGAAACGTCGGCACACAAAAAATATAAGTCTGTACTTATTTGGTGTGTTCTTGACTGCACCCCCCAACTATCTCCGTTCTCCATTATATCATCCAGTCAACTATTTTCCTCTTTTACATTAAAAAATATTCGGTGTAAGATTTAAACTAATACATCCAAGTTATCCATAATAATCCGTAATTCATTTTGATTGTTTTGTTTTTATTAATAGAGAATAGAGTAGAATACAATAGTAACCTCTAAGTTGCCATGCAGAAGGTCCTAGGTTCAAATCCCGCTCGCAGACAGACTTTTACTTAATCTGTTAGTAACCTGAGATGGATCTATGTGATCTAAAACCCTCCTGGGGCTCATCCAGCCTCTATAAGGTGCCTACAATAGTGAGAAAAATCCGCCAGTTGAGCGTGATCTAGAACAAATTTACTTACTGGGCAATGTTCAGCCGTTGTCCAAGAAATATTAGAGTCTCTACCATGTAATAACCTGACCTGCCTGAGGCCTAAGGCTCGGTAAATAACATTAGTCACGTTCCTGACTTAATGATATAATTAATGGGTTGTTGACTTTATTCTATCCAATAGGAATGGATATATTCACATATAAACAGTTTTTATATGTTCTCTTTTATGATATATTTTAAAAGCAGTAGGGTAGTGAATGGAATTACTGAGATGAATAACTTAGATTCCCGTATACAATATTGAAACTAATAGCCTGTGGGATCTGCAGAGCTATTTGTGCTTATCTAATCTCTATAAAGTGGGTACCCAAAATAGGGGTTGAGCGTGATCTAGGACAAATCATCTCTCTGCACAATCGTTGTCCAACAGTCTCTATCAGGTACTGAACTCATTATTTATGGGTTATAGTGGTACTGGTTTTTTTCCCTATTCTTTGTAAATCTATATTACATCCATTCATATCAAAATAACACTTTTTGATACCACCTCCTGATTTCCGCACCATCGCACTCTCCTACTACTCCACAATTAGCTCTTGGGAACTCCCCTAGCTCCTAAGTTCGGGAGATGGGAGGTAACTCGATGAAGAGAGTACACCTCGAGAGGGGAAGTTGGAAGCCAGGAGTGAGATCAGAGGTCCTGGCCAATCCGATTAGAGAACACAGGGAGGGTGAGAGTTTGCGAACCCAACTCGACTCGCGATGGGCTTTATGCAAAATCTGGACCGTTCATAATGGAAACAATTTTGCATAATATTCTCGCCCTTTTCAGAAACCGCCTCTCGCTTTTAACGAACGGTGAAATTGCTCCAGAAAGTGAATTTAACTTTAGTGATGGGGCGATATTATTTTTTAAATCCCCCTTCTACTTTCACGGGATAAAAAAATAAAAAAATTTAAGGGAAGTGGGAACATTTTTTTAAAAGCTTATTCCCCTGTTCGACTCACGTTTTATATTTTAATTTTATTCATTAAAAAAAAAATGAGGTTCATAATTGATATTAAAAAATGTAATGAGAACAAAAATGTCATGTGGCGAAAAACTTCGTAACAAGGCCGGGTAACATTGATTAAGAAAGAGAAGGAAAAAGTGGATTTTATGTTGATGAATGAAATATTATCGTTTCTGTGAATATATGATTTTACAGAGGGAATGCCCATGTTGTGTACACTGTGATTCTATATATATATATATATATATATATATATATATATATATATATATATATATATATATATATATATATATATATTTCTCTTTAGTAGGGAGAACAGTTCATTAAATATCCAACGTTTCGACACACATTACAGGCCTTCTTCAGGGCTCTTTAATAAACTGTTCTCCTTACTCAAGAGAAATATTTTGACCACTTTCTTCTTCTCCCTAACCATTTTCTTCTTCATTAAAAATGTTTCTTATAACTTTTTATTGTGTTGTTTGTATTTTGTGTATATGTATGTATACGTGTTTTGCTATACAACAACAAAGATCTACCACATATGCCCAAATAGGTCTTAGTATTGTGTCTTAGATAAATCGTTTGTTTTAGAAGTGAAGATCTTTAGTCCAGAAGATGTGACAGTTATTTGTAGCTTCTAGTCAGTACTTGTCTTGTTAATTTTGTAGATATATTCTTTTGTCCAAGTATAGTCCGAGATAACGTACATAGCTTTAGAAGCTAATAGCCATCAAATTTGATTTCTAGACTCGAAGCTTTATGTAGGGAGAAGCTACATTGGCTCGATTTTGTGATGTTTAGGATTTGAAATTAATGTCAAATTAATGCAGTAATCATATCGATATTTTTACAGTTAAGCATCGATTATCCGAACTGATTTCGATTCTAGAAAATAGGTTTGATGAACTATTAAAATAATTTAATCTGTTAAGATCAATACTGTTAGATCGGCAGAGAAACACGTGGTTCACCTAACCTACGTTAAGCAGCAACTTTTGATTGGGGCAAAATCACCTTCACTGACATTTGGGAAAACAATCAAATATTCATGTATATATAAAGTATTGTGCGAATTAATGTGAACACAATAATACAAGTTTTTTTGCGGTTGGCAACCCGTTTATTTGTCTATTTTGTGTTCGTGTTATGTCAATCAGTAAGTTACGAGACCCAACAAAGCTACAGACGCGTTAAATTTTGTAATTTTTTAGAACTACAGTTTTTATGCAGGCGTAAACTTAACTAAAATTTTTGTATTCTTATTTTTGAAGATGGCTATTTCTCCGAAAAAAATGCACTAAGATTGTTACTTTGAGTGAACACACATCAATGACTCAAAAAGGCACACATGAAGGTCTAAAGTTAAAGCGAGACTTAAAAAAATTGATTGCACGGCAAAAACAAAGCTGATTGAGGCAAAAATTCATAAATGGTTTAGAGACACGTAAATATCAGAAAATTGTAAAAAAAAAACTTGTTGATTCTGTGTCAAATCCTGTACAAGAAGTTGCAAAAGTTGAGGGAGCACACATCTCGTACTAAAAAAACTTAATTGTAATTGTTTCTGTGTATTTTTTCCTCAATAAAGAATATTTCCTATTTTTTCTAATTTATCACTCACATTAATCGAACAGTACTGTTTGTATATGTATATGTATATATATATATATATATATATATATATATATATATATATATATATATACATACGTATTATATATTCTTACCTTTTGATCCAGCCCCAGACAACCTTTCGTTCCAACACAGCACACACGCTTAGAAGCCCAGAACACTATTAATACTCTAACCATTAGTCAAAGAACCCGACTGACAGTTGGAGCCTATTTCGTAATAGTCTGACCTGTCTGAGTCCTACGGCTGTCTAAATAACATTAGAGTCAACGGTCCTGACAAAACATTAAGGCAAGATTATTTATAATATTATTAGTAATATTATAATTATGAGCTGTTGACTATATCTAAAGGAAGGCATGATAATTACTTTAATGACTTTTTGATTATAGATATATTATTATTTATGATATTATTATTTATTATTTAATTATCATTTGCACCTGCGCATCCAGCAAATTTGATCCAAGTGTTTTTATCTTTGCTTTTGTACAGGAACATCGAGTTTTGGGATAGAAATATCAATATTTGAGTAGATCTCTTTGACTATGTCTATGTCTTTTTAAACTTTTCTTATCAAGTCCAGGCAACAAGGAGCAGGAAAGCGGAATAACTAGTGGATTTGAGTTTGAGTTTTTGATTGAGATTAGAGGTTTTGTGTCGATGAGTGAAATATTATGTATTTGTTATAAATATATGATTTTATAGTGGGAATGTTCGTTGTGTATGGTGTGATTCGAAATATACCATGGTGCATTCACAATTTTTCTGAGAATTTTATAGGCAGCTGGATAACTCAGCGTAGATCATAGAGTTGCCGATATGGTTCTGATTCGCGAATAAATCAACAAAACAAAGAATTACATTGGGAATAGCCTCTTCTCAGTGCTCAACTAAAGTTAAATTAATTATTAGTTTAAAATTAAATAAAGCTAATTCATTATTTATGATAATTTATTACAACAATTTAATCAAAACATCCCAGATATTTACCTCAATTTCAACTTTAATAACGATATGTATAATGAAAATTTCATCTAACTCTGAAGAACACTTTTCCAACTCCAATTTCTCACATTTCTTTATCATCTCCTCGTTGTCTTTGTCAGACAAGGCTATTTATTATTGCATCAATTATTTTTGGTCTATGATCTAGTTTATTAATTATTTCATGAATTTCATGTATGATGCCACAACGTATTTCAATAAATTTCAGGAATCGTACAACCTAATTATTTCCTTTACAAAACTTGGAACAGAGTAGTTCAATGTGAATAGCACAGAATTGAGTCGAAATTATCAGGAGGGGCGACCTGTGGTCCAGTGGTTAGCGTAACAAACTACCAAGCCCAAGATAGCGGGTTCGTAGTCCGGCAGGTGGCCCTAGGATTTTTTAAAGGGAGTAAGAAATCCTTAGTTACGCCGTCCTTCGGAAGGGACGTTAAACGGGGTTCCCGAGGCTGTACGATGTCAGGTACTCGTTAAAAATCCCTATCCTAATTAAACCTGGATAGACAAAATATAGTGCTCTCACTGTAGCATCGTCCGATTAGCCAGAGCATAAAGTGATGTTAAATAAATAAACAACAACAGCAAATCCCATGGTGCCAGCCATTAACTAATCTTGTTGGACCTTGCAAACCTTCCTGAAGATCATCTAGCCTTTAACCTGCTGTGGCATATAAACTATCAGATCTGTTAACAGCCACCTATTAACCCTGTGTTATCTGCAGAGCCACACGTGTGGCTCACTCAGCCTCTGTAATGTAATGCTTTCAGACAAATCACCTCCCATCACAACCGTTGTCTTAGAAACATTTCAGTATCTACTATGAAAAGGTTGTAACTGTATTTTATTTTATTTATCCACATATTACATCTAAACCGTATGTATTTAACCCTTTTCCTATTAGGTTTTGATGAATGATGTATGACAGTCCCTATCATGTACTAAACTGGTTAGCCTACATACGCTGTAGTGTCTAGCCACGGCTGATAACAGGATAGAATATTTATATCTAGTATATCCGGAATAGAACTAGCAACCCAGCACTATAGGAAGGAGCTACCTCGCACCCAAATTTTTAGTTTAAAATATTCAAAATAGTTATGTAATGAAAGACTTACTTGAAATACATTAAAACAGAAGTTGTCGATATTTCGATGAATCGTATGCCATTCGGACCTGTCAATGTACTCGAGATGGACCAAAAGCCGTCAAAGTTGCGAACAAGTCCAACAATAGCAGAGCTCCTCCGCAATCAATAGCAGGGCTTTTGTTAACTTCCAAACTTACTTTGAACAACTCCGATAAAAGTTTACTGTAGAAAACGCCCGGAGAAAACAATTGGGCTTTCAGCCTCAGTTCCGATCGAGAACTGCTGGAAAATGTACGGAACTAAAATAATTGCTATTCCATTCAAGGCTTAAAATTACATTCCATTTTAGATATTTTATATCAAATGACGAATTACATTACTTAATATTTCAGGTGTCTATTATTTAAAATACATCGTATATGTGAGCGCGGTTTTACAAAACACGGCTATAGCCGAACAGTGTAAATATTGTAGTGAAACTAGGGAGGTACAAAAAATTATAAAACATTATTCTAATGATCGGCTTAACTGCTACTTTTCAGTAACAGCTCCAACGGTTACTGTGATTTTTGTTACCTGTGATTTCTTAACTGCTACAATCGATCAAGTTGAATATATCTATAAATTATTTACATATATGTATATGTGTGTGTGCACATATATAAATATAAACCGAATATTTTCCGGATCAATGACATGGAAGATGTGACAGCCTAAATGGAACATCTGGGCCCTTTGGCAGTAAAATCCCACCAGCCCAGGACAGACATCTGGAAAAAGGTTCGAGTTTACGGGAGGGGCAATGATTTTAATTGTGTACGAGGGAGGGGAACAGGTAATTAACGGTTTTAGAGAATAAGGTGTGGCTGAGGATGAACTCGGGGTAAAATCCAATTAACTTCGAGAACTGTAAGACACCGAAGCAACCTGAGCTGTCGCTAAGGTTGTGGTCTAATGGAATTACAACGATATCTCGGTTCTCGATCAACAATAATAAATTCAGGACTGGATTAAGAGTGTCTCTATCGGCGAGCTCACTCTATGGTCTGTCTTCAGTAGCGGATGCATATCTGTGGTTTATATCGCCAAGTAATTGCCAAATTTTACTATTTTAGCTTTTCTTTGTGACTTTTAGCTTTTTTTTTGTTTATTAATATTACGACATGCTCCATACTTAACTTAGCATGTTACATGTCACATTACATGTGATTTTAATAATTAGAGATCAGTTTAGTAATATAATTTCAGAATACTTTTTAGTATAATTCAATAATACAAGAAATTAAAAATTTGAAGTTTGACTAAATTAATAATTTACACGTGAGAATAAAATTAAAATTAAATCTGACTAGACGGTACAAACAACTATCACATCTTCTGGACTACAGATCTTCACTTGACTTGAGGAACAAACGACTTATCTATAACAGTATACTAAAACCTATTTGGACATATGGAGCAGAACTTTGGGGTTCAGCAAAAATAGTTCACATACACAAGATTCAAATAACAATCCAAAATTCTCAAAAAAATTCTTAATGCACCATGATATATTTCGAATCACACTATACACAACGACATGAACATTCCCACTATAAAATCATATATTCATAACAAATACATAACATTCCACTCATCGACACAATATCACCCAAACCCACTCGTTCTTCCGCTTTCCTATTCCCTGTTACCTGGACTTGATAAAAAAAGATTAAAAAGACATTGGCCAAGAGACCGACTGAAAAATTGATATTTCATTCCAAAACTCGATGTTCCTGTACAATAGCAAAGAGAAAAACATCTGGATCAAATTTGCTGGATGCGCAATTGCGCAGGTGCAAATGAAAATTAAATAACAAAAATAATAAATTTTTAATCCTAAATTGTGTAATGAAAAAAAAAAAAAAAAATTAATTTAACAAATATACAAATTAATAAAAATGAAAGGTTTTATAATATAAATCATGTAACTAAAAAACATCAATTCATAAGTTATACATTACAATTAGCGACAGTACTTAATAAAAATGTATACCCATAAAAGTAACAATTAAAAATAAAAAACTTTGTATCTGGTGAATTGCCCTTCTTATGTCCTACAGCTAAACAAAATTTATGTCTTTTATAAATGATAATAAGTCAGTTATAAATTTAGAAAAAATTAAATATTCTGTCTCAGGCCAAGTCCCTCGAGTATTATGTTTTTATCAATTTATCTCTTTGTCGGTCTTATCGTGAACAGTCATATAGTATGTGTCTGAAAGTGTGGGTCTGTCCATCTTCATCACATGCGTCTGTTCTTATAATGTTGAATCTTTTCAAATACTGTTTTGTGTTTCCAAAGTCTGTTAAAAATTGTGTTAATTTGAAGTCTGAACTGTGTAATTGTTTGTAATTCTCGAGTGTTATGCGAGGAATGTATCCGTGTTGGCTGGGTGATTTTGTCGATGAAGTCCATGTAGTGTTCCATTTTTTAATTGTTTTTTCTTGAGGTAAGATATTGGGAACTTACTGTAAGAGGTCAAGAGCTCGCTGTTGGCTGCCTCTTTGGCTAAACGGTCTGCTCTTTCGTTGCCCTCATCCCCTGCATGTGCTTTAACCCATTCTATCATTGCCCTCTTTCCTATCGCCGTCAATTTCATCAAAAGTAACCTATTGCTTTCTGTTAAAGGGCCGTGTATATTAGCGTTTTGAATGGAATGAATGATGTTCTTGATGTCCCATTCAATTAAATTTAGTTTATTTTTACTGTTCTATATTACGTTACAGTGTGCGTTTAGTATCGTATCTCCTATATTATGTTATAAAGTTTGCATGGAAGAATACAATACGGTAATAATAACTCAATTTGTACCAATTTTCAACTCCAAAATATGCTTACGGTGGGTCTGAATTTTATGTAATTATAATTTATGTATATATAATTTTACATGCGGCACAGGGAGTTCAGTTACGAGATTATTTAGGTTGGCCACCCCTGCACTAGGGATTTCCTGTTCGGAACAGAATAGCCGATACGCCTGCAAATAGCCAGCCATCGAAGTAATTAAGTATTTGCTGAATAAGCTCTAAGCTATCGATTCGTTTGAGTAGCTAATTATTATTCATGTTACATTACCATAAAACTTTCTAGATAATAATAACAGTTTTATATCTACAAACATAACCGAGCTCATAAATAATTAATAGTATAATTAAAAATTGTTAACACGTTTTCATAATGTTTTATTTTATTTATTTTTTTTTTAATTTAATTTATTGATATTTACAACTATAATAATATTACAATAAGTAAATCTGCTATATGTACAATACGACTTGAAAAACACTTGTGCAGAAACTACCCATCGGTAGCGCCCAAAAAAGTTCTATAGTAGATGGTCTCGAGGCCATCTTCTTTTCAGACGCCTCGGAGGGTTATCAGGAATAGTATGGGAAGCAAGTTGAGAGACTAGCGGATTCAAGTGTGTATGGAGCTTGTCATGGAAGGATAGGTATCTAGTTTGGGCCAAATCAGCGACATATGGGATATTAAGATCATGATGGATGAGTTTGTTTGTGACATAATAAGGAGCATTGAGGATTGAGGATTTTACGAAGGATTTAGGATTGTAAGGAATGGATACGAGATGAATTGGATGGTTTAGTAGAGCCCCAAAGCTCAACTCCGTATGTCCAAATAGGCCTGATAACTGTCATGTAAATGAGTCTTTTGTAATTAATTGGGAGCTTAGAGCGTTTGTCCAGTAAATGTTGAAGTAGGCGAAAACGACGAGCAGTTTCTTTTCTTTTCAGTCTTGTGTGAGGATTCCAAGTGAGACGTTTGTCCAGATGGAGTTCTAGGCAACGTACCTGTTCGGCAGGGTTCAGAGGTATATTATTAAAGGATACAGTAGAGCAGGATGTTTTATGTTAAATTGAAAATATAATATCTTTAACTAAGAGTGAGAAGCGAGAATATATTTTCAAATATATATACTTTTTTTATGTGTCTACCCCCGCCCACTAGCCCTGAAGAAGACCTGCAACGTGGGTCGAAACGTCGTCATACAAATAAAAAGTTCTGCTAATATATAAGAGAATTTTCTTGTCCTCTACCCGGACCGTTTTCTTCCTCGAAAATGTATTTTATTTATTTCAACATTATGTCATAGAAACCTATATGATAATTCTATATTTTGCAATTGTAAAATAATTTTAATTTTAATTATGTCGATGGGAGGCTGAGCAGGTAATTATGTCATTAGGGAAGATCTGATATTTAAATAATTTATAATTTCAGACATATGAGCAGGAAAAATAAAATTATTGTTTCAGGGTGGGGGTAATTTGGGCCCAACTTTATAAAATTCATAAATAGCAAAGATCCTCAATGTGTATAATTTATCAAGTAATAAATTTATTTATTATTTATTCTTTAATTTTCATTGTCTTTTTAATATTTTCCTAAGTAATTCTTCGTTATCAATTTTGACTGCTGGATCAAATTTGTTTTTCATTTAACGTCACTTTATGCTGCTATGGCTAATCGGACGATGCTACAGTGGGAGCTCTAAATTTTGCCTATCCAGGTTTAATTAGGATAGGGATTTTTAACGAGTACCTGACATTGTACAGGCTCGCGACATCATATTAAATAATAAATAATAAAATAGGAAAAATAAAATTATTGTTTCAGGGAAGGGGAAAATCGGCCAATATCACTTGACCCACATAATTAATTTGGGTCCAACTTTATGAAATTCATAAATAGCAAAGATTTCGAAAAGTTCATTACTGATTAAGAAGGTTTTGCGATTAAATGTTTAGACTACTACTATTGAATATGCTGTAAAGGTAAAATAGCATTATCAGTGACTTCTGTACGAAGCCTTTGTGTACTAAATTGATGTAACAAGTAACTAAATCTTATGTATTTTTTTACTTGTTATAATTCTGTAATAGGAAGCAATTTACATTTAAGGAAGAAATAGTTGGGGGTGCAGTCAATCAAAACACCAAAATAAGCATAACTTATTTATTATGTGCCGACGTTTCGGCCTACAATGTAGGCCATCTTTTGATTGACTGCACCCCCAACTATTTCTTCCTTAAATTTGAAGATACAGTCGACCAATTCTTCTCCAACATGAAGCAATTTACAATTTTTCTTATACATTTTTTATAATTAGTTAATTATATATGTTTTAAAATTTTAAAGGTTTAAATAAAAAGTACATAATCTACAATTGAATGAAATGGGCCAATAAATAAACGGTCCTTAAAAAGGTTTAATTTGTAAGAAAATAAAAATTAATTTATATTTTATTTATTTTTATTTGATGGTGATTATTTAAATATTTTCTCTACAAAATATTTTTAAAAAATAATTTAATTATTTAATAATAATTTGGGAGCGGCGTGGCACACTATTAGAGCGCTAAGTTCCCGTGGCGAAGTTCTAGGGTTCAAATACGTCTGTTGGCAGTTTTACTTAATCCCTCACAGGGGATGGATTAAATCGATTGAAAATGGATGGATCCTTTGGGATCTGGGACCCTCCTGGGGCTCACCCAGCCTCTATATATATAGTACCCAAAATAGGGTGGGAAATCTGGGGAATGAGCTTGATCTAAGACTCTGCACAACTTATGCCCAAGAAACAGTACAGTCACTACCACGTTCTGATTCCAAGAATCTTCATGGGTTGTAGTGGTAAAATTGAAAATCTATCATCTGGTAATTTGTTTCGGCATATAGAAAACTGAACCAGTACTCAACGCAAAATTCTTAATGTATTTTGTTATTATTATCTTTATCGACAAATTTAACAAGAAAAACTCCAGTATCTTTATTAAAATGACAATCCAAAAATTTAAATGTAGCTTATTTTAATTTTTAAATAAATACATTTCACTTTTAATGCTAAAAAAATGCTTTATCTTGCGTTACAGCTTGAAGAAGTCAGGAATAATGGCTTTGCGAGTAGTCAATTTTTTTAAATATTTATAATTTACCTGATTGAGCTGAGCAAAATACTAAACGCGGTTCCTCCTGCATCCTTAGCATTGATGATAAAATATTACTCCCTTAATTTTTTAAAATTAAAATAAAGAGAATCAGAATTAATGGCATGGAAAACAAAACAAAACCATCCATTAATTTGGATGAAGCTGTAATATTATGTAAAAAAAAACTGAATCGATAGACAATCAGGCTAAGTGCATTCATTAAAGCAACGAGATAAATGCAATTTATGCAGATTGCGAAAGCCACTAAATCGATACATCGAACCGATTTTATCGTTCAACGAACGACACAACAAAGCGTACACGTTGCAGTTATCAACACTTAATTAGCGACGTTATTTCCTTCAACGTCCAAGAATCGATTAATTACCAGAATCGAGTCATAAATTCAAATCGACTTCAGATAACCCTTCATTCTGTCAATTAATGCAGATTATTCTCGAAAATGCGTAGCCAAAATAAACCGTTAAATGACTTAACTTTAAAAAATATAATTTATTATAAGGTTTTTATAATGGATATTTATTTCTGAAATTATTATGGCATCAAATAATTAAATCCTAATTAATATTTTTGACGGTTTACAGTTAAATTTTAAGCTTAAAATCCTCAACGTGTATAATTTATCAAGTAATAAATTTAATTTATTATATATTCTTAAATTTTCATTGTCTTTTTAATCTCTTCCTAGGTAGTTCTTCGTTATCAATTTTGACTGCTGGATCAAATTTGTTTTTCATTTAACGTCACTTTATGCTGCTATGGCTAATCGGACGATGCTACAGTGGGAGCTCTAAATTTTGCCTATCCAGGCTTAATTAGGATAGGGATTTTTAAAGAGTGCCTGACATCGTACAGACTCGGGACACCCGTTTAACGTCCCTTCCGAAGGACGGCGTAGCTAAGGATTTTTTATTGCCTTTTCTAGTGCCACCTGCTAGGCTACGAACCCGTGATGCTTGCAAACCTTTGTTATCAAAATCCTCGATCCATTGCTAGGCAACGCCGATAAACTATTGCATTTCTATAAACCTATTTTATAATAATAATAAACTCATTGGATTATCATATCAGAGAATTGCTTTTTTTTATTATGTACATCATTTTACTCATAAAAACTAATAATAATTAACTATCCAATAGCCATGGCCCTGAATAAATGCTACAAAACAGAAGACTCGAAATGCTTTACAATAGTCCTCGTTCTGGCGATGTTCTCGGTCGAGGAGAGAACATTGTATTTCTTCCAGCCAGGTCACGGAAGACCAACAGCTGCGGAATACTAAACAAACCACTTTTCATCGAGAGCAAACCGCAAGCCTCAGCATTCTGGGGAAATTCAGGAACCAGGAAACAGCAGTCTGGTAGAATGGGGAAAATGAATAAATTGTTCGTTTAGGATAAGACGGTACGGTAAGAAATCAGAAGATATATATATGAATGAATGAATTAAGCATTTATTATAAAAAGAAATATAAAACAAAATGGTTAACAAAAAAACTACTAATATTTACAAAAATATATAGATATTTGTAAAGTGTCTAACAAGGTAACTTAAATAACAATAGTAAATAATTAGATTTTTCTTGTTGAACGATAACTAATTAATATTTCTAATAATATAATTGCTCTTTATAGGCCTTCCCTTATTGGAATATGGGCGTATATACATATATACATATATATATGTAAAAGATGTACACTAAACGACTTTCATTTGAATGGTACTGATAAGGTTACCATGGTAACAGCTGTGAGGGGAGAACCGGGGAGGTTATTCCTATTTGTGTATTGTTATTTAGTTAAAAGAAAACAGTTTTGTAAATAGTGTCTGAAATGGTAACTTTAAATGTTGTTTCTTCTCTTACAGGTAAGGCTGTATAGAATAAATAGTTTGTAAATTAGTTACAGGAAATTATTGTTGTAATAAAAATAAATTTATTTTTTTTAAAGAGAGAAACTCAGTTTAGTTTTATTTCGACACACACTAAATTCGGTATTTGAATCAATCAACATTATACATATATACACACTTACAGAAGTTTATACGTCCTCCGAAATAGGCATAGTTAAGTCAATTGCAGAACTAACCAATGTTGAGTAACCCTATTGTTTCTTAATATTAATATTAACATACAATGGACAGTAATGGCTCGACATCGAATATCGAATAATCCCCCAAACATATGCTGTATTAACGACCAGGTTTCTTTATCGATGGTCGATTTAAAGAAGAAATTGGGTGAAATTTTTTTTTTTAAGATTAATTTATTGATATTTACAACTGTAATAATATTACAAGTAAATTTGCTAATATGAACAAATGACATGAAAAAAAAACACTTGTAGAGAAACTACCCAACGGTAGCACTCTATTGGTAGGTCTCGAGGCCATCTTCTGTTCAGACGCCTCGGAGGGTTATCAGGAATAGTATGGGAAGCAAGGTGAGAGACTAGCGGATTCAAGTGTGTATGGAACTTTTCATGGATGGATAGGTATCTAGTTTGGGCCAAATCAGCAACATATGGGATATTAAGATCATGATGGATGAGTTTGTGACATAATAAGGAGCATTGAGGATATTGCGAAGGGTTTTGGGTTTTAAGGATTAGATACGGGATGAATTGGATGGTTTAGTAAAGCCCCAAAGCTCAATTCCGTATGTCCAAATAGGTCTGATAACTGTCATGTAAATGAGTCTTTTGTAATTAATTGGAAGCTTTGAACGTTTGTCCAGTAAATGTTGAAGTAGGAGAAAACGTCGAGCAGTTTCTTGTCTTTTCAGTCTTTTATGAAGGTGAAATTGATAAGAAATTTCCATTAAGAAGAAAATTATTTTTGTCTTCACTTGTAACAATAAACAATTATATTTATTTAAATATTTTGTATTTTGAAGAGAAAAGATTTGTTCTGGCCGGTATTCGAACCCAGGTCTCCCGTATATCTAGTGCGGCACTCTTCCAACTAAGCTACCAGGGCTCGTAGAGAGTGCCTCATTAGAGATGCGGACCAGGACATGTCTTTTCTCTTCAAAATAAAAAATATTTAAATAATCACCATCAAATAGCAACAAATATGTATTAAATAAAATTATATGTATTAAGTGATAAATATATTTACAGGTATTATTATTATCATATTAACATGTCCTATCCGAAACGTTGGGATCCAATAAATAGTATAAGGTATTAACATATATGTTAAATAATACTGTTTGACCATACACACATATATATATATATATATATATATATATATATATATATATATATATATATATATATATATGTAATGTGGTAATGTAGAGCTAGGTTAAAATAACTTTAAGCCGTATTGATTCCTAAAAAACATTATATTTGGTATTATTTACAGCACTATTTACAACAAAATAAAAGTAAAACAATTGTAAATAAGAAACTTACCTAAAAAACAATCGGTTTTTAAAGTTAATATAATCAATCTTTATAACTAAACAATCTTTATAACCAAACACAATGTAGCAATCACAATATGTCTCTGACTGACGCTTCTTAAATACCAAAACATGTGTTCCTGAGGTTAGAGCATGGTTATACCTCAGTTACAAAAGTAAAAGGGAATAATTCACTTTTACATCTCCCCCCCTTGAAATGGTAAAAGCTTACTACTATGTACATAATTGTGCGACCGTCGCTGTCCATAATTAATTTCATAAATGTTTGAAGATATTCGACGTGCTACCTTGAATGGTCCAGTGCGCAAAGGATCCAATTTTTTACGATTTAAACGATTGCCTGTTTCTACAAAAACCAAATCGCCAATTTGAAATTCATACTCCTTTTTTTTTCTGTCTACTCTGGTTTTATTCAATAGGTGATGGTTTCTTGAATTTTGAAATGCTTGGATCCTATCTGCTTCTAAATCTGTTGGTGTGTTAAGAGATGGAGGTGTTATTAATGATTGTTGTCCTGTAAGTAAATAAAGTGGGGAGAACTTGGTCACACTGTGAGTTGTTCTGTTGTATTCTTCCGTACATTCTAAAGCAATCTTGGACCATGGACAACGTGGTTGTTCACTAATCTTGCAACGGATGCGGTTGACTAATGTTTGGTTTAAACGTTCATTCAGGCCATTTGAGAAAGGACAATCCACTGCAGTGAGTATAAGCGTAATATTAAACTGTTGAAGAAAATTTTTAAATGTCCTAGAGTTGATTCCTGCATATTGATCTGCAAGTAGAACTTTTACATCATTTTTTTCAAAAATAGGACGTAAAAATTGAATAAGATTATTAGATGTTTGACCTCTAGAAGAGTAAGTATATGCAAACCGTGTGAAGTGGTCTACCAAAAGATGAAGAAAACGTTTAGGTGATCGATTTCCTGCAAAACCACCAATCGTATCCAAAGACATAATCTCAAACGGTTCCTTTGCTGGACCTAATTGAGACAATAGGCCAATTTCTCTAGCTCTTCTCGATTTGTTCTTTTTACAAGTTTCACACTGGTTACAAAATTCTGTAATGAGTTTGTCCATATTTTTGAAATAATAGAAAGGTCGTATCTTGGCTGCTATATGACCTGATCCAACGTGTCCATAATAAATGTGAATTTTCTTTATTAATAATAAACCAAAATCTTTCGAGACAAACAAACGTTCTCTGCCTCTTATCTTCTTAAAAATAAAATCGCCCTTCTTATACAGCTTTCTGTTTAGCGTGAGTTCATTCTGGTTGTCTTCTTGCTCACGCTTCAATTCCTCAGTAGTAACTAAATTGACAATTTGAAGTATTTCTTCACAGTTTTCAAAAGTTTCTAGCACTGGGTTTCTGGATAGAGCATCTGCTTCTTGATTTGACTTACCTGGGGAGTATCTTAAAGTGAAATCGTACTGTGATAAATAGTAAACTAAGTCTCCCAACTCCTCATCAGTTCTTGCTTTGATTTTCAAATTTTCAAGCGGTTTGTGATCAGAAATTACTATAAACTTATGTCCAATTAACCAATGCTGCCAATAACGTACTGCTTCTTTTATAGCTAAGCATTCCAGATATATTGCTTTTTTCTTTGCCTGAGCTGGTGTGAACTTTTTTGAGAAGTATGCAACTGGGTGTAATTCGCCATTATCCTGAATCTGTTTTAAAACTGCTCCAACCCCAAGAGAACTAGCATCTGTAAAAAGAAACGTCATTTTTTTTGGATCAAAAATTGATAAGATGGGGCTATGACATAAGTATTCTTTTAGTTCTGTAAAAATTTCATCACATTCATCTGTCCATCGAAATTCAGTATTATTTCGTAGAAGGTTATGCATTGGTTCAAGTTTTCTTGTGTAGTCAGGAATATATTTATGATAAAAATTTATTTTTCCTAAAAATTGGCGAATATTTTTCTTGTTTTGTGGTCTAGGAAAATCTTTGATTGATTTCAGGTTATCATGATGTGGTCTGACATTGTTATAACCAATAATATGACCCAAATATTTGACAGAGGGCTGTGCAAAATTACATTTTGATAATTTCAAACGAAAACCTTCTAATCTAATTGTTGTCATAAGTTTTTCAATGTGACAGATGTGCTCATTGAAATCCTTGGAAAATATCAAGATGTCATCAATGTAGTTAATGCAAAAATCTTGAAGTCCATAACGTCGAATTGCATTAGCGAGAATCCGTTGGAAAATTGATGGTGAAATTTTTAGACCAAAAGGTAATCTTTTCCATTGGTAATGTCCATTCTGTGTAACAAATGCAGTCTTATGCCTATCTTTTTCTCTGATTGGTCTAGACCAAAATGCTGAATTTATATCAAAAACTGAATACCATTGACAGTTTCGAGCTTTCACAATTATATCCTCAATCATTGGAAATGGTTGAGATTCCGGAACTAGAATTTTGTTTATTTCACGAAAATCAATACACAATCTTGTTCTTCTATTGTCTTCTTTCTTGTATGCTAATGTTACGGGTGCTGCTAAAGGAGATTGAGACTCTTCTATCAAACCTGCTTCCAGTAACTTAGTTATTTGATTTTCTATTTCCAGATTATCTGGTATTGAGCATCTATATGGTTTTTTTGAAATATATCTGTTTTCTAAAAGTTTAATGTGACCTTCATGATTTTTTATTTCACCAACATCATATGCATGTTTAGCAAATATTGATAAATTTTTGTGAATTACTTGTGAAAGTATTTTCTTCAAATCATTATCTAAATGTTTCAATTTATCAATGATATCTATGTTCTTTCCATTGTAATTTATTTCACATAAATAATTCTCTTTAATTTTTTCTATTGTATTGTCGTCGACACGTTGTAAAATATTTAAATTTTCATCTTGTATCAACTGAAATTTCTGTATAGCATCCAAACCCAACAATACATCGTATGAGAAATTGTCATTTTTAATCACATGAGCTTCTATTTCTTCTTTTATTTTATGTATTTTCATTGGTAACTTTATCTTGCTAAAACTCTTTTCAACACCACTAATTGTTTTAAATATCTGTTTATTTTCTAAGATTTTACCCTTAATACTTTCTACAGTCTTATAATTTATAAGTGTTACATTAGATCCGCTGTCATAGATCCCAGTAACTTTATTTTTATCGACTGCTATATTTAATCTAATTAGTGGTGTGTGCCTACGTTTTTTGGCTCTTCTTGAAAATTAACCTCATCTGCTTCATGGATGTTAACCTTTCTTCCTTCAAAATAACCTTTATTCCGACAAAATTCAGGAGGGTGATAACGCCCTGAGAAACCCTTAGATTCACATATTGTGCATGGCCTTTTTCCAGTAATTTGTTTCTTCTCTGAAGGACCAGCATTCCTTTTAGTAGCACCATATGATTTTCGAATTTCTTCATTTTTTTCTTTAGGGTATGCTACACTGTATCTTCGAAGTTGATTCATCAGCTGCTCTGTAGTATGGATTTCTTCCTTATCAAGGCGGTCCTGAATGGAAAAGGGAAGACCTACAACTATATGATTAATGCGTGACCTATCAGACATAGTTGGTTCTGTTTCTAATAATAATCTTTCCTTTTTCAAAGCATAATCCATCAATGACCCAGTCTTAAAATGAAAATTGTAAGCATAATGTATATTACGCCAACTTTTGTCGCCATATGTCTCTATAAATGATGCTCTCCATTCATTCCATTTACCTTGCACAGTAAGCTTGCATAAAGTTGAGCTGTACCAGTCTAAAGCATTATGTTCTAAAAATAGTCGCAATATTTGGATCTTATTTTCATCCGAGTTCATTTTATGTCTTTCGCACTCTTTTTCAAAAATATCAATCCATTCAATGGCATTTCCTTTACCACGAAATTTGTCTAAAACAAACTGTTTCAGTGCATTATTAATGTCTACAGATTTAACAGCTTCTAACCTTTCAGTCAGCTTCTCAATTACCTTGATGAGTTCCGGCTGATTTCCAGTTTCTCCTATTGATTTATCTTTAGCTATAGAACGTTGAGGACATTCCTGTAATTCTTCTAAATAATAATTTTGGAAAACACAGTTTAAGTTTTCATCAAAATATATTGGAACTATTTCAGGTGGTAAAGTAACCTTAACATTACGATACTGACCTTCTTTGGTAAAAAATTTGCAGACATGTTTGATAATACCAATTTTAAATAAACTAGAATGTAGTTCAGAATCTTGAAATTGGTTAGGAAAAACATATGTAGTTTCGCAGGTCATTAATTTCATTGAAATAAACCTAGCTACCAAATTACTATTCTTCTTCTTTTCACTTTCAAATCTAATGCAAACCTTTACTGGATCCATAATTTATCTTCATAAAAACCGATTTGTAATGTGGTAATGTAGAGCTAGGTTAAAATAACTTTAAGCCGTATTGATTCCTAAAAAACATTATATTTGGTATTATTTACAGCACTATTTACAACAAAATAAAAGTAAAACAATTGTAAATAAGAAACTTACCTAAAAAACAATCGGTTTTTAAAGTTAATATAATCAATCTTTATAACTAAACAATCTTTATAACCAAACACAATGTAGCAATCACAATATGTCTCTGACTGACGCTTCTTAAATACCAAAACATGTGTTCCTGAGGTTAGAGCATGGTTATACCTCAGTTACAAAAGTAAAATGGAATGATTCACTTTTACATATATATATATATATATATATATATGAGGAAGAAAATGGGCCGGGTATAGGTCGAAGAATTCTCTTATACAGGGAAAAATGTTTATATGGAAGCTGGCGTTTCGACCCACACTGAAGGACTTCTTCAGGGCTATTATGAATCACTAGATCTAGTATCACACTTGACAAGTGCGATCTTGACTTTGTGTCGGGTGTGATCCTGTATCAAGTGATTTATAATAGCCCTGAAGAGCGATGTGGGTCGAAACGTCGACTTCCAAATGAACAATTCTCCCTATATAGCATATTAACATATTGGTTTGTATTGATGATAGATCTATGATGACTAGAAAATACAGAAATTCAAGGAAAAATTAAAGAGGCAGTTAAAATTACGTAATACTTTTAATTTTTTCGTTTCGACATAACTCGCCAAGCAACTTTAGCCGAGAAACTAATAAAACACGATTTATGTTTGAACGACTATAAGAATGAAGGGGAAATGAGGTATTTCGAAGAAAACGCAAATCGGTGCGATGGTTATTTGGGTCGGAAAAGATAAAGAAACTTATCAAATTTATCAAAAAACGGAAATTATGCCTGGGCTACATCACGCCAAGTGGGAAATATCAACTACTGCTCATAATGCAGGGTGATAATGATAGCAGGTGGGGGCCAGGAATAGGGGATGAAAAAAAAAGAAAATATTCAATGCGAAAAAGGAAGTGTCAACTACAGATTTCTCTGAAGAGTTCTTTAATTATTATATCTGTCACTATTTTAATTGTCTACATTACATTCATTATATTATATTCTTGTTACTGTAACGTTTTTTTATATATTTTTTGTTCTGTTTGTTTCTCTCTCATAGCCCTGAGCATGGCCTACAAGGTAGGTCGAAACGTCTGAACACATTAAATATAAGTCTGGTACTTATTTGTTGTTGTTTTTTTTTACTGCACCTCCCAACTATCTCCATTCTCCATTGTATCATCCAGTAAAAAATAAAAACATTTAAAAATTAAAAAAAATATCATATTTTAGTTACAAATTGTTATTTAATGAATATTCCTTGTAATAAATGTTTTATTATTTCTAGTTTAATTTTGTCTACATGTTTCTTATTTATTTCATTTCCTATAAATCTGTTGTATCATAATGAAAGTCAATGCCTATTTAAAATTCAAGCATAACCTGACAAGGTCCAAATAGTTGAGGTAAGTGACACCTGAGCGCGCTGATGTCAGCAGGCCCTTAAACATACTAGTACCGAAAATTGTAGATAGAAAACAATAAATTTACAGTAATGTAACGCCCAGTGCGTTATGACTTTGTATAGACTGTGACAGTACACGGTAGTGAAACTGACATAACCATAAATACAGGATGGTTATCTCAAAACTGATTTTTTCCCTTTTTTGGAGGGGGGGGGAGGAAGTAAATAAAAAAGTAAACATTTAAAAAAAATCTGAGAATGACAAGAGAACTAATGTATTCGAGACAAATTAACATAACGTGTCCAACATTTAAGCTGATCACGTCAAACCCGAGACAAGCATCTCCAGGCTAAATCTCTTTTATCATTTATTTATTTTTTTGCTTCTTCTTCGACCCCTTCTTGAGGTACCTCCAGGTAGCGCTGGGGACAGACGGAGAGACAAAAACAATGGACAGGTGCCTGCTCTCCACGCAAGTCCTTCCTGATCCGCGTACGTGTTCCATTGTGGGTCGTCAAAGCGGCTTTATAAACACGGCCCCAGTTCCCACTTCGAGGGCGTGAAAAGGAGAGAAAAAAATGAATTGGATCGGAGAAGGGCTGTCAAAAACCAATCTCGCTGATGGCCCCATCCGACCAGGGGCACATTTCGCATCGCATGACGGCCCCGCTGCCTGCACATAGCACGTTGTCACCTCGATCGAATCCATCAAGCGTTTATCTCCAGCTGTCCTCCTAGCAGGGGAGTTTGTAATTAAAAATACAAAAAAATAAATCCATCACTCTATAGCAGAGTGGTGTGTTAGGAAGTTGATAACATTATTAAAAGATAGGGGCTTTTGTTATATTTTCTATTAGGGAGCGGAGTGGCTCAGTGGTAGAGTTGCAATGCTGGAAATCCTGATTCAAATCCCGCTGCGGGCAAGATTTTTATTTAGTCTGTTTGCAGCCGGAGATGCATCATATGGGGTCTAGGACCTTTCTGGGGCTCACCCAGCCTCTAT
This sequence comes from Arma custos, assembly GCA_037127475.1. Classification (NCBI taxonomy): domain Eukaryota; kingdom Metazoa; phylum Arthropoda; class Insecta; order Hemiptera; family Pentatomidae; genus Arma; species Arma custos. Next base: position 132,787,750 of record CM073760.1, on the reverse strand, counting down.
AAAATATTATAAAAATAGGGTACCCAAAATAAGGGGGAGAATCTGGCGGTTGAGCGTGATTTAGGACAAATCACCTCTCTGCATAACCGTTGTCCATGAAACAGTCCAGTCTCTACCATGTACTGAACCCCAGACCCATACACGGGATTCAGCGATTAAGGTATTTTTTTATGTATAGGAAGAAGAAAATGGACGGTGGTAAGAAGAATTCTCTTACCATAGTATGAAGAACTGTTTTTAGAGTCAACATTATGACTAAGGTCTTCTTCAAGGCAAAATATAGTAGTTAGATACATATAAATTAAAATAATATATGGTAAAGAATAAAAGTATATATATGTATTACATTGATAGAATAATAATATATGTAATAAAGAATAATAAAGTATATAGTCCTTTAGGGATATGAGTAATAAAAAATGTATAACCGTTGTATTTTAATATTTGTTGTATAAAGGAATAGTTAAACATATTTTTATCACTCATATCCCTAAAAGATAATAAACTTTGGTATTCTTTATTAGATATAATATATTCTACCAATATACTACAAATACTGTTATTCACCATATGTCATTTTAATTTATATGACTGTGAATCCTCATACTAGAATGAAACGACAAGAAACAGTAGGCCGTTTCAGGCTACTCAACATTTACTAGACAAACGCTCTAAGCTCCCAATTAATTACAAAAGACTCATCTACATGACAATCATTAGAACTTACGGAATAGAGCTTTGGGGCTCCACTAAGCCATCGAATTCCTCTCGTATCCAATCCTTACAATCCAAAATCCTTCGTAAAATCCTAAATGCTCCTTTGTTACGAATAAAGTAATCCATAATGACCTTAATGTCCCGTTTGTTGGTGATCTGGTCCGAATCCGATTTCAATCTTTTCATGAAAAACTACATTCCCACTCATACCCACTAGTTTCAAACCTAACAACCTCTTCATTTCCTGATAATTCTCTGAGGCGTCTGAAAAGAAGATGACCTTGTGATCTAAGTTGAACTTTCCATTTCAGTACTAACACTGGGTAGTTTCTCTACTTGTATTTTCAAGTCAATGTATACATTTATTATATTTACTTGATGTATTTTGTTATACAGGTCTTCAGGGTTTTAATATTTTATTAAATAATTTTTAAAAAAATTATATGAATCTTGTATATCTAGCCCTGAAGAAGACCTGCAATGTCGGTAGAAACGTTGGCTTTAATAATATAGAGTTCTTCTTACTAAGAGAATTTTTCTGACTCCATCCGGACCATTTTCTGCCTAATATAATAATATAAATACAATAACGGAAGACGAAAGAGGCGTAGAAGAAAATAAAATAATAACTGTTCTCAGGTTGTAAATATTTCAGAATGACTACACCCACTTAGACATCTCGTTAACTATTTCATATCCTGATACCGTTTCCTCGAGATTAATCTGAGAGATAACTAGCGCTGATTGGTTGATTGGAGCGTGTTGAGCAAACAGCGGACCAATGAGGAGTCGAGGGCGATTACAGGTACTGGTAGCGGTGGGCCCTTGTTAGCTCCTTAGCATCTCATCTCCAGGTAACAGCCTCTTCTTCTTTTTGGGATCTCTCCTGGTTTTTTTGTTCTTTTTTCTTATTCAACCATCATCTTCCATTTATTGGTCGGCCGTTCATCCTCGTACCTCGTGGATGTGTTCCACAGGTCTGAAGGATAATCCTGTGTATTTCAAGATGGATTCATGATTCAGTTTTAACAGATTTCTCTGGTGTTATAATTAATTATATTTGTTCCAAGATAACGGTTATGCAGGGAGATGATTTGTCAGATATCACCGCTTGTTTTTCTCTTAATTCAGGGTAACCACTTAACAATGACCGGGCAGAACCCAGGAGTATCAATCAATGGTTATTAATACATAACAATCATGATAATATATTAATATATATATATATATATATATATATATATATATATATATATATATATATAGAGAGAGAGAGAGAGAGAGAGAGAGAGAGCATTAAATAATATAAATATATAAATAAAGTTTTATTCCTTAAATTTGCTAATTTACAATTTTGTAACAATTATTTAATACATGTTAAAGTATAACAATTTACACTGCAAGTTGAATAACATAATAAATAAAAGCTGTAATATATTTATAACAGTAGGAAAAAGAAGAAAAAACCTACACAAAATAGAAAAATAAATGAAATAGTAAAATAAATAAATAAAAATAATTATAATATTTTGTAGTAAAAATACACAATTTTAGTACAATTTTGTTTTTTCCCCATTTAAGGAATAAATTCGCTTATGATTGATAACTTATTATAATGTATTAAATTAATTATATTTATTCTAATAGTATATGTCTAGTTCGTCTATGTATGTATCGTCCTAAGGTTTGTTTGTTATAATTGCCTATTGATTACTTTAAGGGATTTCCTGAGTTTTTTGTTAAGTTGAAAAAGTTCAAAGTCTGAGAGTGAATAAACTGTTTAATTGTTTGTAGGCCTAAATCAAGTATCATGTCGGTTATTTTTGTGTACCTTGGGTAGTCATTTATGATTCTCATACATAAGTTCTGTATTCTTTCTATTTTTTATAGTTGGAGTCACAGGTGTAGCTTCGAGAATTAAATAAGGGTCTGGGTTTCAGTCAGTACATTGTAGAAAAACAGGGATAACGGTTCTTCAGGGAGGTGATTTGTACTAGATCACGCTCAACCGCCAGATTTTTCTCCCTTATTTTGGGTACCCTATTTTTATAACATTTTATAGAGGCTGAGTGAGCCCCAGAAGGGTCCTAGATCCCATTTGATGCTTCTCCGGCTGCTAAACGATTAAATAAAAGTCGTACAACAGTGGGATTCGAACCCAGGACCTTAGGCACGAAAGCACAGCGCTTTACCACCGAGCCATTATATAATAATATTTCGTATAAATTCGAAACTTATTCGTGAAAACATTAACTACCTTAATAAATATTTTTCCGGGATAATTAATTATACCAGTCGGTCATAAAATAGCCAATGAGTGAATATTCTTTATTGTGGCAGTTATTATGACACTAAGACAGGGAAGAGTGCCAAGCTCAGAATTATGGAGCTGGAATTGATTCCGTTAACAGCACATTATTCCAGCTGGCTTCATCCATTCCACATTATGTAGGATGGGGCTGTCGATATGATATGTAGGCTACGGAAACAATATGGCATCAATTATTAGAATATGGGTTATATGCAAGGAAGATGCGATAGTGCCTAAGTAGACTTGAGCCTTAAGCCCAGCAACTCATCTACCCCGATCCCTAACATACTTATTTTAAAAGAATGAAAAAAAACATAAAAAATTGTTCACTCGTGTTTTATTTGCTTTTCTTTGAATAAACATTCGTTACATAAGAAGAATTTACGGCCCAAAGAAGACACAAGGCTGTAGGTTGAGACCTAATAAGGAAATATACAAAGGAGTGGATGGAAATGGATGGAAAGGGACATAAGAATAAGAAGATTAAGGTTCTACGGACATATGGTGAGGATGCACCCAAAGAGATTAAATAGAGAAATCTTCTATAAAATGAGAGAACACAAGAGTGCTGGGGGATACATCAAGGAGATGAAGGAAGAAACTGAAAGACTAGAAATAACAGAGCAAGACTGTTTCGATGGGGATGATTAAGGGAAGACTCAAAGAAATTAAGGTCCTTGTGGAAAAGAGAGATGCGAGAAAAGGAATAGCGTGGGCAGAGGAAAGAAGGAAAGAATGAGAAAAAAGAACCTTACGAATAAACAATGTAATAGTATTACCAAAATATTTATATATTCCAAGAAAATTAACATATACTCCTAAAGTACATATTTTCTATGGTACTTCATAAGTTACACCTAGCTTCAGAACTTGTCTACCAGGAGGCACTAGTGTCACTCTTAGTGCCTTAGTGAAAAGGTGGGAAGAAAGGAGGAAGGATAGAAAAAAAAAAGCCTGACTACAACCCATGAAGGGTCTGGGGTTCAGTACAAGGTAGAGACTGTACTGTTTCATGGACAACGGTTCTGCAAGGAGGTGACTTGTCCTAGGTCACGCTCAACCGCCAGATTTTCCCCCTTGTTTTGGGTACCCTATTTTTATAATATTTTATAGAGTCTGGGTGTGCCCCAGGAGTGACCTAGATCCTATATGATCCATCTCCCGCCGCAAACAGACTAAAAAAAAGTCTGCAGCGGGATTCGAACCAGGATTTCCGGTATGGCAGCTCAGTAATCTACCACTGAGCCACTCCGCTCCCCGGAAGGAGAGAATGAAGTGAAAATTATGATATTCGCGTGGTCTCTAAGGTCGTTCCTTGAAAAAAACATTCGTATGTGCTCAAAAAGTACCGTAAGGATGACTTAAAACTTATTTTAATCTAAGGTTTATCCGAACTTTGCAGACAGCAACAGTATTTAATCTACCCTCTGTTATTTAAAGCGGCCCTTGTTCACGAATTAAGTCATTTTCTTTCTCTGCTTGTTCTGTCTCACAAAAAAAAATTTTATTTTCACTTCTAACTGTATCATGAAATTCAAAATTACTTTTTTAATGAAAATAAAGATCTTCAGGGCACGCTGTTAATTTTTATAGGGCACAGGAATTTCAGTTATTTTACTTGAAATAACTTTTAAAATCAATATTATAATATCCAGAGCAATGAGCTAGTGATACACGAATTATAATTATTAGATGTACTAAAAGTATATCCTATAGCAAATGTTTTTTTTTTTTATCTTTATATGTATAATACGACTCTCATGCCTGAGAACACTAGGAGGAGACTAAAAAGAACGTGGATGAGGGATCTGTTACAGTAGGAAATTAAAGCAAGCCAATGGAGTATAACTATTGGCTACTGTTTTTGTTTTCATGCCTCTCATGTCATTTTGTATTATTTTTCAGTCAGCCAATCAGCTGATTGTCAATTATTTGTATTTGACAGGTGTGGATGGAAATATAAAGAAAAAAAAAAATATGTATAATAAAATAGTTTATTATATTTAATTAGTTAACAACATAATTATTTATTTAAATCTTAACCTTACTCTATTTAGAGCAGAGTGGCTCAGTGGTAGAGCACTGAGTACCCATGCCGGAAATTCTGGTTCAAATCCCGCTGCAGGCAAGACTTTTATTTAGTCTCTTTGCAGCTGGAGATGGATCGTATAGTATCTAGGAACCTCCTGGTGCTCACCCAGCCTCTATAAAATATTATAAAAATATATTACCTAAAATAAGGGGGGGGGGAAATCTGACGGTTGAGCGTGACCTAGGACAAGTCACCTCCTTGCAGAACCGTTGTCCATGAAACAGTACAGTCACTACCATGTACTGAACCCCAGACCCGTTCCCGGGTTGTAGAGGTACTGATTTTTTTTTTTACTCTATTTACAGGTATGTGCTATTAATGTCTTTCAGCCACGGTGGATCCTGTGGGATCTACAGTCTCTCAAGTTGCTCACTCGGAATCTAGAAAGTAGGTACCGGTAATTGGTAGAAAATCGGTTCAGCGGGATCTCAGATGTCACCCATCTGCATAACAGAAGAAACAGTGTAGTGTCTAACATGTACTGGACTCAAGACCCTACATGGGTTGCAATGGTACAGGTTTTTTTTTCAGTTATCTAATATGTCAACACTATAGCCGGTGAACGGATCTAGAGTTCAGTACATGGTAGAGACTCTACTACATAGACAACATGTTGTTGGTACAGCCAGTTTTCTATGGTATAGGCTGGGTGAACCCTAAGAGGTCCAAGATCCCATAGGATCTATGTAACGGATTAGATAAAAACAGCGAACCCAGAAACTTCGACAAGGCAACTCCGTTCCTCTATAGTTCCTGATTGGTTTTATATTTACTCAAAGGGGGAAATTCATGTTACATAGTTTCATTTAACCTATCCTTCGTAAGGGACATAAAATCGTAATCTCGAGCCTAGGTGTAGTCAAATACTCGTAAAAAAATCCCTATTCTAATCATAAACGGATAGGCAAAATTTAGGACTCCAACTATAGCAGCATCCGATTAGCAATAGTGGCATGAAATTACGTTAAATGAATAAACCAGTAAAAACAAAAAACATACTGGAGTATAATTGTGACTATGGCCAAATTAATTTCCAGTACAACTGTTGGTTTAGATGCAGTACAGTCTCTAACATGTACTTAACAGAACTCACCTTCACAGGTACTACTATTGTGTAAAACAGATATATTGCGTTTTAAAGTTGATATGAGAAAATAGCTTCTAACTTTAATCCCTTGAATAGATAAATGCTCGCTAACTAATTAATTACCTTAAAGGCGTGGATTTTTTTTGTTCTGAGACCAAACATCCCTCGCTGTGTACTGTGGAGTGTGATCTCCCTTCGTAATATGAAAACTCCTTCATTGTTTTAGGGTGGGTTTTGTGAGTGGGGAAGTTTAATTTTCATCCCGTTAAAATATCTGTGGGGTATTGAATTTTCCTTTTATTACTACCCTTTCTCCATTTCTTTTTAAATGGAATTTTTTTTCCTTATTCTCTTGAAATGTATTTTTAACAGGAAAATTGTTTGTTTTTTTATACATCGTGAACGAGCATCTAATTAGGGGAACAGATTAACTTGTTTATCAAATTTTTTCATATATGCTCATGTTTCGTCATATATTCTTTTTCGCATATCCTGGGAAGACAGCATATATATAATATGATAGCATATAAGGGATGCTTTCAGGAGGAGGGGAATGGACTGGAACCGAAGAATAGAGCTGGTTCAGGAAAGAGATACTTGGTACATTTTCTTGAGGTTTTCTTCAACCAAAAATTTTTTTTCATTCTTTTTCCCATTTTGTTCTATCTGGTATATCTTTCTCCCTTAAACCAATGTCGTGCATACTATACTCAATTCCTTCTATCCATTTTATTTTTGGTCTTCCTCACGGTTTTCTTCCTTCAGTAATCCAAATAAAAATTAATTTGAGCAGTGGGTCCTCCTTCATCCTTCTAAGGTGATCATTCCAATATTGGTTTCTCAACATTTTAGAAGACTTTTTGTTGAGTTTGAATTCGCTCTTTAATTTCGGTATTCCTCTGTCGTAAACCAACGACTTCCTCTGCCCTCCTGTATCGTTTAATAACATCCGACTGATTCCTGTAGAACAGGTCCAGTACTTAGGACTACACCTTGACTACCGCTTAATATGGAATCCTCATACTAGACTGAAACGACAAGAAACAGCTCAACGTTTCAGGCTACTTCAACATTTACTAGACAAACGCTCTGAACTCTCAATTAATTACAAAAGACTCATATACATAACAATCATTAGACCCATCTAGACTTAAGGAGAAGAACTTTGGGGCTCCACTAAGCCATCGAATGCCTCTAGTATTCAATCCTAATCGAATGCCTCTAGTATTCAATCCAAAATCCTCAATGCTCGTAACAAAGTAATCCACAATGACCTTAATGTACCGTTTATTTGCTGATTTGGCCCGAATCCGATATCAATCTTTTCATGACAAACTTCATTTCCACTCAAGCCCACTAGTTTCAAACTTCGCAAGCTCTTCAATTCCTGATAATCCTCCGAGGTTTCTGAAAAGAAGATGGCCTCTTGATGGCCACGTGACCTTCTAAGCTGAACTATTTATTTGAGTACTACCACTGGGTTGTTTCTCTACTTGCCTGTGCCTCAGGACATGATTTATATTTTATTATATTTACTTGATGTATGATGTATAAAGTTGTAAATCCAATAAATATATATTTTTTTTAAATTTCGGTATTAGTCCTTCTTTCTAGATTGTATACCATGGCAGCTCTCCTCCTGTAGGAAAGGGTTTAAAACGTCACTCTTTGCTGAGTGCTAAGTGATAAAAACTTTTACCGTTGGCTCATATTTTTAAACTAATACAAATGGAAACCCTTAAAAATTGAGAGTATGAAAAAATGAAATTATAGCACTTTCAAAAAAATAATAGTTCATATAACTTTATATGGCAATATTAATTTTTTTATGCTTATACACAACATAAAAAAATTAATATAAAAAAAGAAGTCTTTATATTTTTTAAAGAGAAAAGATAGGCCCTCGACCGGGATTTGAACCCGGAACCTTTGGAAACCTTTGTCGGAACCTTTGTCTAGAAGAACCTTTGAAGACAAAGGTTCCGGGTTCGAATCCCGGTCGAGGGCCTATCTTTTCTCTTTAAAAAATATAAATATTTATAACTCATAAAAAATGACCAATAATTATAAAAAATTATAAATAATAATATGACGAAAGTCAATAAGATCCTAAATTAAAATTAATGTTCAAAGAACTTCGTTCTAGTGTATTCAACGCAAAAATGGCGGGAGCACACTGGGGCTTTAGGATCTAAAAGAGAGAAGGTTTGTCCTCGACCGGGAGGGGCCTTGGATAGCTCAATTGGCAGAGCGATGTCACGGTTAGACAAAGGTTCCGGGTTCAAATCCCGGTCGAGGGCCTATCTTTTCTCTTTAAAAAATAATATAAATATTTATAACTCATAAAAAATGACCAATAATTATTAAAAAAATTAAAATAGAAGTCATTACAGCCTAGCTCATGTTTTCATTTATTATAGTCTAGTGCCAACCCCCGCCGATCAAACTAGCCCTGAAGAAGGCCTGCAATGTGGGTCGAAACGTTGGCTTACCAATAAAAAGTTCTACCTGTATAAGAGAGTTTTCTTGACCTCCATCCGGACCATTTTCTTCCTCATATATACAAGGATAACTAATGTTATTCAACATGTTTTTATTTATTGTTATTTATTTATATAATGAAAAACAACAAAAGAAGAAACTAAGAAAGTTGATTAATATTTTGTCACGAATTGTACTTTTATGTTTTTTTTATTTACCTTTTTGAAATACTTTAAATTATGTAGCCTTCTGGCCAGATATATATTATGCTTCTTTTCCTGTTAATGTTTGATATTCTTAAGGGACTTAGTCCCAGAATAATAAGAATAATATCCGTCAATCAGCTCTATCCTGCGCAACATCCCTCCAGCTTCTAGCATTAAGAAGGGTACGTGCTGAATCCGCTACAGCTTCTATCCACCTTACGTTTGGTCTCCCAACTCTTCGTGGATCCATGGATTCCCTCTGTGAGGTTCTTCTTGGAGATCCGAGAGTCCTCCATCCGTGCCACGTGACCTGGTCGTATATTTCTCTGTTGTATCGCCGTTTCCATATTCCGCCCACTTTAATTGATCCATATTCCTCAGGATTGTCCTCTCGAAAATTAAGAGCCTTTTCTCGTCTTCCTTTGTTATAGCCCAGGCCTCTGAGCCATATGTGAGTACAGGTCGAATCAGGGTTTGGTAGATCAGCAGCTTTGTCCGCCTAGAGAGGAACCTGCTAGTTGCTTCCTTAGGCTATAATAGCACCTATTAGCAGAATTAATTCTTCTTCTTATCTCCTGAGATATGAAATAAAATAATTTAGCCCTGGAATAAAGTTACTTTTCTAGTAACTCCAACTGGACAGTATAATACCTTATAAAACTCTGATCCTTTATATAACGCGGATATACTGGATTAGACAGTGAGGGTCATTCATCACTATTAATCAAGCGAAGGTTTTAGCTCTTGAATACCCGCCTTGAGGAGGTAATCTTCTATCCAGGTCCTAATCCCGCTGAGCCGATCCGATCCGTCTCTCCATTCTGTAACGGGGCAAAACTCTCCGATTTGTAATACGTCATAAGGATTTTATATTTTCCCGAGAGGTCGTTATATCTAAGGTTTCCTTATAAATTAGAAAATAATCTTTATCTACCAAAAGGGCTGAGATAATATTTCTATCCACAAAAAATTGCCTGTCGCTAAATTTTTTTTTTTTTTTTTTAAATTTATTTATTGATATTTACAACTGTATTACAATCATACAACAAGTAAATAGAATGCGTGTTACATAATGACATGAGAATGACAAGAAGAGAAACTATCCACTGGTAGTACTCAAATCAAAGTTCAAATAAGAAGGTCACGTAGCCATCTTCTTTTCAGACGCCTCGGAGGATTATCGGGAATTGAAGAGGAAGCTAGGTTTGAAACTAGAGGGTTTGAGTGGGAATGAAGTTTGCTATGGAAGGATAGATACCGGGTTCGGGCCAAATCAGCAACAAAAGGGACATTAAGGTCGTTATGGATGACTTTATTCTTAACAAAATAAGGAGCATTGAGGATTTTACGAAGGATTTTGGAGTGTAGGGATTGCATACGAGAGGAATTCGATGGCTTAGTGGAGCCCCATAGCTCTACTCCGTAAGTCCAAATAGGTCGTATGATGGTCATGTAGATGAGTCTTTTGTAGTTAATTGGGAGCTTAGAGCGTTTGTCTAGTAAGTGTTGAAGTAGCCTGAAACGTCGTGCGGTTTCTTGTCTTTTCAGTCTTGTATGAGGATTCCAGGTGAATCGTTTGTCGAGGTGCAACCCTAAGTATCGGATCTGTTCTACAGGCACCAGTGGGATATTATTAAAGGATACTGTAGGACAGGAAGTCATTGGTTTACGACGTAAGGTAAAAGTGATTTGATGCGATTTTTGAGAATTTATTTTAATTTTTCAGTTTTGACACCATTCATCAAGATCAGTGATATGGGATTGGAGGCTTCGGGATGCAATAACTGGATTGGTGTTGACTGATAATACACATGTATAATCAGCATACGTGGTGAGATTAGTATTAGGATGAGTTGGGATGTCAGCTGCATAAACTGTATAAAGGATTGGGCCAAGGATACTACCTTCGCTAAAATTAAAAGATATAAATGAGAAAAACGAAGAACAGTACCTATGGTTTGATTATTATATTTCTCGTGACAACAGTTCCCTCAACCACGCACTAATACAATAAATATAATTGAAGAATGTATTGTTCAGGGAAGAAAATTCACCCAGTATCGATATAATTATTTCTATTAATAATCACGGATTACTGGTCCTGCCAAATGAAGAGAGTGTTGAAGGGGCCCGAAGCCCAACTAGTGGAAGTCACCTTGCCTCGATCGTCCCCAGACACTGTCAGCATCAACTGATTTTTCCTCTGTACAGAAATATTCCTCGATCCGTTTTGAACCGTTAGAACTCTCTTTTCTCCTGTTTTGATCAAACCATCGTGTTCGCGATCGAATGATCTATCAGAAACCACTGTTGACAAATTTCATGACAAAAATCGAGTTACCTCCTGTTTCCTCCGTAGTCTTCCATTATTTTTCCTACCTTGCACTCAATAAAGTATGAACTTTAATCCCGATAATTTCCTGTCTTGAAATATCCATTGTTGCTTTCCTAAATCCTTTCTAATGTGTTGTAGTGGAATAGAATAATATTCCTTTAAAGTTCTATTAATGGGGTGTATAAAAAAAAAAAAAAAATGACCGTTTTTAACCAAATATATATATATATACATACATATATATATATATATATATATATATATGTATATTCCTTGAAGAAAATATCTGAAAAAACTGGACTTCAAATCACCGTTCAAAATACCGAATTTATGACTACAGACCCTCACTTTAGTAAGAAAGAAATGAAAACAAAATTCTGTAAAATTCAGGTGGTTATAAGTTTTAAATATCTGGGCGAAATAATGAGCCGAAACTTATCTGAAAAGGAAAGCATTGAGTACACAATTAAAAATTTGGAGAATATATGTTACTTAACGAGTAGTATGTATAATAAAAAATGCCTATCCAAGAAAAAATAAAAGGCCAAAATCAGGCACTCTGTCAGAGGTAAAACCAGTTATATTGTACGGGACATAGAATATGTGCTTTCCCAGTTTAGAAAAACTTCTTAAAATAGAGAGCAGGATTCTTAGGAGAATCCACCGGCCCAAAGGACACCGGCTGAAATATAACGAAGAAATTGACATGGAAACAGAAATGAGGTTTAGAAGACTCAGTTTATGGTCACATGATGAAGATAAACGAGGAGAGACTCAAAAAATTCAATCAAGGATACACAGAACAAATAAAACAAGAATTACAGAAACACGCGATTACACTAGATTTATTAGAAAACAGAACACCAAAGATTCCTCAAAATGCGGTTCTAGTGGCAGACAGAAAAAAAAATGTCCATCCAAGACCTGAACAGAAGAAAGAAGAAAAATTTTCAATGAAACCATGAGGAAAAGATGGGCCCTACCATGGTTCATAGTCGCATAGTCCTTCATGTCTGTTGCTTGCGTAAAATAATAATAATGTTACGGGCCCCGGCAGGAAGACGGAAGCAAGAGGATTAGCGGCTTAGATCCGTCGGCGGGAGAAGTTAAAATAGGATTAGGACCGTTCTAGATCGTCTCCTTTTGTCGGCAAAGGATTAAGAAGATTCCAGAATTGTCTGGCCCCTCCGTGTTCTAGAATGTTCGGCCTTGCCTATAAAAAGACTTCCCTCACCTCGAGTCAGTCAGTCTTAGCCTGAGAGTAGACCACGCAATATCTGTGATAAGTGAGTGTCAGTGTGATAAACTAGTCAGTGTTGAACCGGCCAGTGTAATAAGTGTATCAGTGAACTGTGACAGTCTCGCGAGTGTAATAAACTGTTTCTGTTTGTTACTGTTTGTCAGTTGGTCATACTTGGAGAATCTTACGGTCGGTGGACTAGTGAACTGTAAGTGTTAATTATTAGTTATCAATTGTAGTGTAATTTTATAATATTCATAGAAACTATTGTAACTACTTAAGCTATCTAGAATTAGTAATATCTTATATTATTGTAATAATTAAATAGGAGTTAGGCCAAGATTATAATATTTAGAATATTGTCATTATAAATTTATATTAGTTTAATAATTTAATTGTTAATAGTTTCATTGTATCCTTTTTATCATTTTGTTAATAAATATTAGTATCTTTAATTAAGGAATTGTTTAATTCATTTTAATGCCCAGTAGCCCGTAACAATAACTATATATATTTATGAAAATGAGTTATTAAGGGTAACGCATTCTACAGGTTGGATTCCACACTAAACAAGGCAGTTATTAAGCTCAACATGGCAGACCATGGTTCATTGATACTTCTCTTCAATAGTTATTACAAAAATTGCCAAGTCTACAGTCGGCGCGGTTTTTTTCTCTCCTGTGAAATCGCCTAAAGTGTAGACAGGCTGTATTGTTAAATATATATGCACATACAACTCAAAAGCACACATAATTACAGGTGAGAGTGTAGATTTGGTCACAAACATACTAAAGTAAACATACTATCGAGCAAGCTACTTAGCATAGTACACAGTCAATGTGCTCAAATCAACGTGTCCTTAGTCCTTTGTGTATATACATATACACCTACAAGGGCTTATAGTTTAATTATAAGCTAATATATATATATATATATATATATATATATATATATATATACATTATACACAATTATTGCATACATAATTCATAATGCTACTATTTCCCTCCAGTCCTTTCATGTCATATGCCATATTTTACTATCAGCCTATCTGCTGATTGTCAATTCTGTACTTGACCAGTGTAGATAAAAATATAAAAAGAATAAAAAACAATATTATTTCCAACTTTTATAAATCAATAAGTAACTTCTCATATCGCTCCTTCAAAAGGATGAAACTCGAAAAACCTAACTTTTAAATTCTAGTTCGATGTGAGTTAAAAAAAAATTGGGTATCGGAAATGCAAAGCATTTTTATCGCAATAATGGTATTGAAATTATTTTACTAACCATTAGAAAATTTCTAACAGCTTGAAACTTTATTGACTGTAACTTATGTCATCATTCCGAGAAAACTTCAATTTCAAACTTAATACAACTCAAAATATGACTTTATTAACAAGATAATGTTGGAAAAAGAATATCTGATATGTCATTCCTGAATTAAAAAGTTTCAAGCAATGTAATTACTACTTTGGATATGTTAGTAATATTTTACGATTCTTTAATATTTACATTGTATTATCACAAATTTACAACTGTTTAATTATATTTACACAAAACTTCACTGGTTTCTGGTTTAGACCATATTAAATTTTCCTTCGCCAACGTTTCGCCAGACATACTGCTAGCTTCTTCAAGGCTGGATCGAGAATGAGAAGGGTACTATTTCTCGATCCAGCCTTGAAGAAGCTAGCAGTATGTCAGGCGAAACGTTGGCGAAGGAAAATTTAACAACATGGTCTAAACCAGAAACCAGTGAAGTTTTGTGTAAAAATAATGGCCGTGGAAACCTGAAAGAGTGTTTAATTATAATTTATTTTAATTTTTTAATTATATAATTTGTACTTCTAAATTGCTCGAAAAGGTTGCCATCTACGAATATGTATGATAATAACTATAATTATTAAAAATATAAATATTGGATATATATGTATATATATATATATATATATATATATATATATATATATATATATATATGTGTGTGTGTGTGCCTATGATTTAAAGGATATATAACCAAGCCTGAATTTTGAGTGTAGATCCTCAAGGTTGTTTAACAACTTCTTCTTCACTTGATCCAGAGACGACGCTTTATGAGTTTGACTAATTTTCTCTAATTGCTTTTAGTTTGTTAGCTTTATCTCCCCGGATCCAATTTTCGTTCCATCTAGTTTCAGTTTTTGTTTTGATAAAGGATTTGAAATACGACGAAGGGGAAGAAAGTTAGAGAGTTTGGAATAGGGTTCAAGCTTCTTTAGCAGCAATTCAGCAATACCTTTACCCTCGATAACATGACCTGGAACATGATATGAGGCGTTGAAATGCAAAAGGGGATAAATCCAAATTTAAATTTTTTTCAGGAATCACAGACATATGCATAATTTAGATTATTATGATATGATTATTTATTTAAGACAATTATTTTTAGAAAAATTAAATTGGATTTGACATGTTTTGAATGGTTAACCATGTACCACCGCATAGAGGACACTAAACTTGTGAAACAGATTAAAAAAAATTATAAAATATGGATTTGTCCATTTTTGCATCTCCACGCCTCATATATATATATATATATATATATATATATATATATATATATATATATATATATATATATATATATATAAAAATTGAGTTAAACATTTTAAATACGTAGGAGTATTTTTGGAACCAGTGGGAGGCGATTTTATTGTGAAATTTCATAGAAAACTAAACAACAGAAAATAGAACAAAAGAGAGAAGGCATGAGATGTGAATTTAACAATAGTAACAGTATTTCCACAAACACGTTGAGGGACTACAGAAGAGTAATGAAACCAGCATCAGTGAGATGAGCAAGTGAAACACCACAAAATTGTAGCCTGGAAAATATACTAAAAGTAGAACACAAAATTATGAGCAAGATTTTAGGTCCAAAATTACCTGAAGGAGGATACCCACTACAATCTACAAAAACCAGTCTCAAACCTGACAGCAGACATAAGTAAATAACTTAAGGAAGAAATAGTTGGGGGTGCAGTCAATGAATTTCTTCCTTAAATTAGAAGATACAGTCGACCAACTCTTCTCTAATAAGTAAATAACCATTGAAATTATTTTGGCGCTAGATTTCTCCCAACAAGATGCACCAGAAAAATACTAGCTTGCAGATAAAAAGACAGGACAGCCACACCATGTATTAGCCTAGTAAAATGGATTTAGAATAAGCGAAGATTGGTGTTACTAACAATAAAATGTTTGGAAACAAGATGGAATAATGGATATTGATGTGAGAGAAGGAAGCATTGAAGATATCAGCAAATGGACAGAAAAGAAATAAAAAATACATGGAGAAAAGATGAAGTATGGGAGAAATGACGGTTTTGTGTGATCGTCCGAAAATAGAAAAATAAAATACATAAAATGATATGCAAGTAAAAGACGTACACTAAACGCCATTCATTTGAATGGTACTGATAGGGTTGCCATGGTAACAGCTGTGAGGGGAGAACCGAGGAGGTTATTCCTATTTGTGTAATGTTATTTAGTTAAAAGAAAACAGTTTTGTAAAAGGTGTCTGAAATGGTAACTTTAAATGTTCTTTCTTTTTTACAGGTAAGACTTTATAGAGAAGTTTTGCAGGCAGTACTTTATAGAGTGGAGTTTGTACCATAAATCAGTTACAGGAAACTATTTTTATAAAAAAAAATAAATTTGCTTTTTTTTTACAGATAAAAACTTTTTTTTCCTCTACGGAGTAGAGCTTTGGAGCTCCACTAAGCCGTCGAATTCATCTCGTATCCAATCCTTACAATCCAAAATCCTTCGTAAAATCCTCAATGCTCCTTTTTATGTCACAAACAAACTCATCCATAACGGCCTTAATGTCCCATTTGTTGCTGATTTGGCCCGAACCCGGTATCTATCCTTTCATAACAAACTTCATTACCACTCAAACCCTCTAGTTTCGTTAGGAAAAAACACCTAGCAATAAGAGTGATCTCAAATCAAGTCCACAATCACTTCCTTCCATAAACGTAAGTGTGGAAAAAGTACAATCCATCCCCAGTACTGCTTCTTTCTTTTTTTTTTAATCTGAATTTTCAACTAGTTAAAAGAAAAGAAAAGATCTGACGATTTATTTTATTAGTTTAATTTTTAAATCTCAACAATCGTAGAGGGGATGGAACAAAGCTCCCCTCGTTTTAGCAAAGACCTTTATTCTTTAAGATCCCCATTCCTCTTCATTTCTATGTTAATTTTTTTTCTTGATGCTCTACCGCAGTCCAAACCCAAATTTTTACTAACTTTGAATACCTTTTTTTAAAATAAATATATTTCCAGTAAGTAAAGATTAACGTTTTATTATTTAGCTAATTCCGGCTGTTTGTTCATGGATGGCAGCTTGATTATTTATCTATTATTATTTAGATTAATCTGATGACGTAAGATTCGAAGTTATAGTTGTATGAAGTTATAAAATATATCAGCAATAAATCCCTCCCCATACTGAAGTATTTTCATCAGAAAATTTTAAAAGATAAAAACTATAAGAAATTAAAGAAATAATTATTTAAGTAACTAAAATACCCCGCCCATCTTCAAATCCCGAATATTCAATTCTTTCATATCTACATAATTCCAATAAAAATAAATGTTCAGTTTTGAAAAAGATGTTTTACTGATCTTCCTTAGTTTCGCTTTTAACTCATATATTTGAATTGGTTTATATAAAAGTTAAAATAGTTGTGTATGTATCTTGTATCTTTCTTTTTTTTTTCTGCATAGATACGTAAATACATACTATGTTTTCTTCCTTTTTAATATTTCTTTGCTTTTTTTAAAACTTGTAATTCAAACTTATTTTCATATAATTATGTAAATCATAAAATTAATTTAATATAATTGATTAAATCATTTACTCACACAAAATGTTTATATTTTTTTTTTAATTTATTGTGATTATTTAAATATTTTTGTTTTGAAGAGAAAAGATTTGTCATGGCCGCGATTCGAATTAAATAATCATAAAAAAATAAAGACCCGCGTTCGAATCTCGTCAAGGACAAATTTTTTCTCTTCAATTTTAATTTCTTTTATTCTGGAATAGTAAAGCACATATTACATTTTCAGTAAAATCATTCTAAAAGGATTTGTCCTAGAATAGATAAAAATAATACTATAATAAATATTAAAATTATACTACCACAAATTCATCAT
Source organism: Arma custos (assembly GCA_037127475.1). Lineage (NCBI taxonomy): Eukaryota > Metazoa > Arthropoda > Insecta > Hemiptera > Pentatomidae > Arma > Arma custos. The sequence continues at coordinate 132,770,076 of CM073760.1, read as the reverse complement.
ATAATGTTTAATGAGACGGATAAAATGTCAACCGAAAACTTCAAAATTTCTTTATATAAAAGAAAACAAAACAGTAATGTACAATACGTAAAACCACAATATGATATATATATATATATATATATATAAAACAAACACGTTATATATATGTGCACTAAATAGAACGAAATATTTTGGCTGACAGCATCAACTAGTTGGAAACGCTAAAAAAAATAATTATTTATGTAACTGAAACTAGACAACTGTAATTTTTTAATGATAGAAACAAAAAATTAACAGAAAAAACAATCTTTTTTTCATAAAAATTAGTTATAATTTGACCCATAAACTCAAGTAAGTAGTAACATTTTCTGAAAACTTCTATTAAAAAAAAAAAAGAAAAAATATAACCGTCTTCCAATACTAAAATAAACTCGTACCGAAAGTCCGTGACTGTCCTGTTGGAACAACATCGTGACAGTTTGCTGATTCTGGATGGAACGCAAATCATGGTATTGCGCATGCTCCGAACTGTACTGCGCAAGCTTAGACATTTTTAACAAGCTGATAACCATAATGAATAAGCATCTTCCTGGAAATTTAAAATTAATATTTACGTATAATTTATTTTTATCAATTGTTCTTTTGATGGTGATTATTTTTAATTATTATTACTATTTTTTTTTTCCTGATTTTGATTTTGATTTTTCCTGGCCAGGGTTCGAACAAAAATATTTAAAAATTAATTACCATCAAAATAAAAATAATATATTGACGCAAGTAAACAAGATCCTAATTAAATCCCCGTATACACATCGCTAAAATTGCGAGAACACGGGGATATAGGATCGGTGAAGAGAACGGATTTGTCTGACTTGGATACAACCCCTGGTAGCTCAGTGGTTTAGAGCACTGCGTCGGAGATGCAGACGACAAGGTTCGAATCCCGGCCAGGACAAATATTTACTCTACAAAACAAAAATATTAAGAAATAATATTGATTTAGGTCAGAGTGGAAAGTTGTTAAGATGCGCACACCTCAACAGATTTCCAGTGCAAGATAAGCCTAAGCGACGGAAAGTCACGTTCGAAGTAACCCGAGTCTGAACATGTTGAAAAACTGCCGAGTAAGAAACACGATAAATATTTTACAGGAAAGCAACTTGAGCTGCGGCGGTGAACTCAAGCAAACTCAGCAGATGACGAGGTATGGGATCGAAGTACAAGATTTAGGTTGTGTACATTCGACTCCAAGGAACATTCACTTATATGATTAACATATACCTTACCATTAAATTAAATTGCCAATAATGTTAATGTTAAAACATTATAGAGTAGAATAGAATAGAAAAGTAACTTTATTCTAGGACTAAGTCCCTTTAGAATCACAAACATGGACAGAAATAAAAACATAATATACACCTACATCAGAAGGCTACATGATACAAATCATAAATCGTGCAAAAAGTGACAGAAAACAATTTAAAAGGAAAAAATTTGTACAAACTTGGACAGAAAATAATAATAATTAAATAAACAGTACGAATCCTGACAAGATATTAGGCAATTAAAGAGTTTGATAAATCCATAACATCTGTTAGATGTTACTTACAAAGGCTGATTTGAACCAGGAATCTCCACCCACAACTCAGTGCTTAACCACCAACCTTAGCCGGTCACTTGAAAAATTACCTTAGTGTGATTCCAGTAAACGAAGGTTTAAGAGCAGTAACAGAGCTAAGGCTCTTGATGTGCAAAAACGACGAATCCTAGCTAGTCTCAAACTGGCAAGATTGGCAAATTTTCCCGATGTAAAATGTAAGTATGGAATAAAAGTAAATAATTTATTTAACAGTCAATATTCCTTTTATTTTATATATGTTGCATATGTATATATTTATTACATTCACTTATTTTATTTTGTTTATACCACTTTTTTGTTTTGTTATGGAATATTTGTAGCTACATAGTACATAGCACATAGCACCATTACTTATTCCCCATAAGAGGCAGATTGTAATGTCTGAATAAAGTGTATATAAAAAAAAAAAAAAAAAAAAAAAAAAAAGCCAATAATTCAATCTTATGCTACAATAAACAAGATACTAAGTACCGTTCAACTGCAGGCACCAAGTACAGGAACTTACCTAAAACAAAACAAACAGAATATAATAAATATAAAATAATAATAATGAAATATATATATATATATATATGTATATATATATGTATATATATATGTGTGTGTGTGTGTATCATTTGTGTGTCATCAATGTACTGTAAGAATATTTTTATTTTTAAAGAGAAAAGATAGGCCCTCGGCCGGGATTTGAACCCGGAACCTTTGTCTCACCGTGACATCGCTCTACCAGTTGAGCTACCCAAGGCCCCTCCCGGTCGAGGACAAACCTTCTCTCTCCTAGATCTTAAAGCCCCAGTGTGCTCCCGCCATTTTTGCGATGAATACACTAGAACGAAGTGCTTTGAACATTAATTTAATTTTAGGATCTTATTGACTTATGTCATATTATTATTTATAATTTTTTATAATTATTGGTCATTTTTTTAATTGAAAATGACCAATAATTATAAAAAATTATATATAGTAAGAATATGTTTAGCTAAAACAGAAATTGAAATTATCTGTCCAATATTTCACTCATTCAGGCATCCTCAGGGTAGAAAGAGAATAACAGCAAAACAAAACATGAATAATGCACCCAAGAAATATCCCACCACCTCCAAGGCTCAAATGCAACTAATTAATCCCTGAGGATGCCTGAATGGGCGAAATATTGGACAGATAATTTCAATTTCTGTTTTAGTTTGGAGACTTAAGGGCTTTTCGTTGGAATTTTTCCACGGTCTTAAAATCAATAATGTAGTCAAAGTTAAATGCTTGCTCATTTGTACGTCTCTAAATTGGATAACACGATCTTTTTGCCCGGAAAATTTAAAAATTATAATTTATGAGACTAATTTTCTTTTAACTTTTCTGTATTTGTGTACAACGTGAGCTAATTAAGATGGAAACAACGACGTTTTAATGATGACCTTCATCACCTGAGTTGACAGTTGAAAGTGTTATAACAGGTCACCCCACCCACTATTTGCCCTGAAGATACCCTACAACGTCGGCTGAAACGTTGGCACGACTAATCAAAATTAGGTTTTGCTTAATTTTTGTGTTATCATTGCCTGCACCCCCTGACCAATTGAACCCATCATTTGAATCATCCTGTCAACTATTTTCCAATCAAACAAAGTTTTAAGATTTTCATAATAAATATTACGTACACTATTTGGTGTACACAGGAAAATATTAAGAATAATATGAAAATAGAAGATTAGAATATGAATGAGCCTATACAGGGTTACAGAACTGGTAGAATGATGCATCACAGGGTCTGTACCTGGAAAAGAAGAGGGACTGTGGTAAGCAGGATAGTATATTGTTGCAGGAACCAGAATTTTGATATGGGCTGGTAAAGTTTTTGGGCATACTTACTATCGAATTTCTAAAGAAAGTTAATAAGGGGAAAACTGACTGGTAAATATTTGAAGATTAGAACGAGGCGTAAGAGGGTGGATTTATATGTAAACGATAAACTGACTAATTTAAATACAATTAATAAACATTATTTGTAACTCCTAACTGGTTTTTGTCATCCTCCACACGTTAAGGACAAAATTGGTAATTGTCTTTGATATTGAAAACGACTTACGGAAGTATGTACTTTTAAAAATATTTTCTTTCTTTTGCTCTATGGAGTCTCTTTGCTTCAGCAAGAACAGGATTCGAGAGAGAGATCCATTACAGACACAGCCGCTAACGACAAAAGCTACTTGAGGATAGGCCAGAAGGAGCGAGAACGGTTTACAAGATGAAAGGAAAGGAATCGCCGAGGAAGAGTAGGGACTTGTGGGGCGAGGTCTTAAGGAGGAGAGGCAACACAATACAAAGGAACACGACGCGAAGCTAGGTCCATTGTACTCCGACCACTATCTACATCGGCGTCGTCTCCCCTCCTAAGGACGGTAATGAGATCCTCGCCGAGATATAGCGGGGTACCGTACCTCTCCTTCTGGACAATACGTCCCGCTCCGGGGGAGGAACGTGCAAGGAAATTGCGATTCTTGTAGCGAATCAAGATCATTCTGTAACAGAAAATATAATAATAAATTCTATTTTTAAAATGTTAAATTATGGTTGAAGACTACGACACCTATGGTCTAGTGGTTAGCGTAACTAATTACTAAGCCCAAGTTCGCGGGTTCGTATCCCGGCATATGGCCCAAGAATTTTTTTTTGAGGGTGTAAGGAATCCTTAGTTACGCCGTCCTTCGGAATGGACGTTAAACGGGGGTCCCGAGCCTGTACGTCAGGTACTCGTTAAAAATCCCTATCCTAATTAAACCTGGATAGGCAAAATTTAGAGCTCCCACTGTAGCATCGTCCGATTAGACATAGCAGCATAAAGTGGCGTTAAATAAACAAACAAACATATATAAAGACTACTAAACCATATAATCCAATCCTTACAATCCAAAATCCTTCCTAAAATCCTCAATGCTCCTTATTATGTCACAAACAAACTCATCCATCATGATCTTAATATCCCATATGTTGCTGATTTGGCCCAAACTAGATACCTATCCTTCCATGACAAGCTCCATACACACTTGAATCCGCTAGTCTCTAAAGTTGTTTCCCATACTATTCCTGATAACCCTCCGAGGCGTCTGAAAAGAAGATGACCTCAAGACCTTCTACCATAGAACTTTATTAGAGTGGTACCGATGAGTAGTTTCTCCACAAGTGTATTAATTTTTCATGTCATTTGTTCATAATAGCAGATTTACTTGTTGTAATATTATTAAAGTTGTAAATATCAATAAATTAATTTATCAACTGATTCAGAATGAATTTAAATCACAAACTGTTTTGAAAAACAGCACCTCAAGGTTCAGTTAACTAACAAATAGTAAATAATAAACACATTTTTTCCATAAAACAAAAAAAGTTTAACAAAATCTCCCAATGGTATAGTATAAGTTATAGAAGTTACTAAGGACATACAAAAACTAGAAAAATCAGATAGAGTAGTCATCAGGACATGGGACGACATACAGTTATAGCAGGGGAATTCGAGTTATTTTTTTGTCTAAAAATCAATTGTCTCGCCACCTTTTGTATCGAACATTAAAATTAATAAAACCATCATCCTCCGAACTGTTCTATATATATATATGTGTGTGTGTATGTGTGTGTGAAACGTAGCCGTTAACATTGTTGAACGATTTCTTAAGGTATTCAAAAATATGGAATTTCGTATAAAATTCGGTCCAAAAGAGGATGAGTCCACTGAAGAATTTATAGGCTTTCATTGCTTGAACTTACAGAGCACCCTTATAACATTATTGTAGCGCCGCGAAGATTGAGATGGGCTTGTCAAGTTGTTGGGCTTAGTAATGAACGAATATAAAAAAGTTATTGAGTTCAATACATATTATAATGTTTTTCAACAGTTCTATTTGGATATATATATATATATATATATATATATATATATATATATATATATATTACATAAACTCATGAACAACTCATCAAGAGTCTGGGGTTCAGTACATGGTAGAGACTGTACTTTTTCATGGACAACGGCTCTGCAACGTGACTTGTCTTAGATCACGCTCAACCGCCAGATTTTTCCCCCTTATTCTGGGTACCCTATTTTTATAATATTTTACAGAGGCTGGGTGTGCCCCAGGAGGGTCCTAGTCATGACCTGCAGCGGGATTTGAACCAGGATTTCCGGCATGGCAATCTACCACAGAGCCACTCCGCTCCCATTTGGATAAATATTAGTATTCGAAAATAAGGTATTTCGTAGAGTATTTGATTCGTCTATAGGAGTTTTTAGGAGATTACGCAGGAGAATTGCAAACCTTGTACCCGGTTAATATAATTGTACTGCATTGTTATTGAGCTTGTAATGAACAAATTCCTAAAAATATGAGAATAAATGTCCGAGGAATAGACCGAGGCGAAGATGGGAGGATTTCGTTAAGGGAGGTCTAATAAATTTGGGTTTGGGTTGTGGTGGTATCGGCATCCAGCATTCGGTTTACTAAGCCATTTAATTATTATTAAATTGCATGTAATAGAAAATTTAAATAAACTAAAGCGTACATCTTTAGTTATCACTTAATAGAATTCTTAAAATAAACATAGTTAAATGCAATCTAATTAGGCCAACGCGGATGGCTAGCCGATTCGAAGCTCTCACTGTTCACTGTTTGTGTTTGTGACCTGTGTTTGTGCAGGAGGGTTTGATTAGATTTGTTGCGGTGGAGGGAGACTGATGGCGCTATCTATTCGGGAGACACTACATTACTCCGCTCATTGCCGAGTCCCACCGGCGAAGGAGTTGATGGATCCCAGCTTTTCCATCAGCTGTCATTGCCTTCCTGTGTATTCATGAACAAGGACGGGCTCAATCTCTTGTGGGTGTTCGGATTGGATCGAGGCTTCTCTTCTCTTGTTATTCCGCACTCTCTTATTGCAAACGGGCGCAAAACCTTTTCAAATCGCTACACTATTGTTTACTATTTCCATATCTATATCGAAGTATCCTAATAGGCACGAACCCAATTTGGGTGACATAATTAAGGCACCGTGTTCAATACCATCTGCGACAGATGTAATATTTAATCTGTATAGAGTAGGACTCTGTTGGTTTTACAGACTTTTTTTGTAAAATGAAATTATCCTGCCTTCTGACCTTTCATATGCAATTACATGCTTAGACGAGAGAACTTTTGTAGAACATTTTACTAGAAAAAAATACAATATATATATATATATATGTAATGTTATATTTTTCAGCCTTTAGTAATTAAGTCCTGTCTATAACGACTTAATTAAGAAGAAAATCTGGTTTCTTCCACTCTGCACAACCGTTGCTTTAGAAACAGAGCAGTCACTATACGCATTAAGTAAACCAACGATTTCCTGTCCTCCTGTTTCGTTTAATAATATCCCAATGATTCCTTAGAACAGGTCCGGTAATCAGGACTTGTCACCTTGACAAACGCTTAACTTGGAATCCTCATACTAGACTGAAACGCAAGAAACAGCTCGCCGTTTCAGGCTACTTCAACATTTACTAGACAAACGCTCTAAGCTCCCAATTAATTACAAAAGACTCATATATATGACAATCATTAGACCCATCTGGACTTACGGAGTTGAGCTTTGGGGCTCCATTAAGCCATCGAATTCATCTCGTATCCAATCCTTACAATCCAAAATCCTCAATGCTCCTCACTTTGTTACGAACAAAGTAATCCATAATGAATCCGATATCAATCTTTTCATGACAAACTTCATTTCCACTCAAACCCACTAGTTTCAAACTTCTTCAATTGTCGATAGTCCTCCGAGGCCTCTGAAAAGAAGATGGCCTCGTGACCTTCTAAGCTGAACTTTTTATTTGAGTACTACCACTGGGTAGTTTCTCTACTTGCCTTTATCTCGGGACATGTTTTATCTTTTATTATATTTACTTGATGTATTCTATATACAGTTGTAAATTTCAATAAACACATTTTAAAAAAAAAATCAAGACTGTTCATAGGTTTCTTGCATTGTTGTAGTTTTTTTTTTTCAATGTTATCCTAACATAAAAATCCAGGCTATCTTAATCACACACTTAATCGTAAACTTTACCCTAAAATAAGAGTAAGCATGGAAGCTGTGTATCAGGTGGTCTTCCGATTCCAGATTCCACAAGGTCGGTTCGTAAATAAATAAATGTAAAATAAAAAATATATCTTCCACAGCTGGATTCGAACTCAGTACATAGTTAGCGACCCAGCAGTCATTACAATACTTTCGAAAGTCTCATTATTTCAAGTAGGCTAAAGCTGCATCGTGAACTCGTTTATTTTTCACCCTCTCCTTTACAGAAGTGTCAAGTAGACAATGATGAAGGGGCCAGGAGAAGAAGGATATGGAAATGAAGGAGCGTTAAGGATGAGGATGCAGGCATAGAGGTCCTTAATCCTGAGGATACTAAAGGCAAACAGGAGGTGTCCTGCGAAGAATGAAGAGGTGTTATTAATCTCCCGCACCCGAAGTCGTTCCATTTGTCTTGAGTGAAAGGTCCTTGCTATGAGTTACTGCCTTCCATCGCCAGTCATCATTCACGTCTCCTTAATTCTCTGCGGTGGATTAGCGTTCCGCTAACTAGGGCGTACGGTTTAGGTATTAAGTTCGGATTAATAAGAGCTTAGATTAAATAGGAATCAATATAAATTTAAATAGCGGAGTGGCTCATCGGTAGAGCGCTGAGATGGCTAAGGTTTGAGTCCTAAATTTGGCCTATCCAAAGTATCCAAAGGTAAAACCTATCCAAGAACCTGAAAAACTTATATTTTAATTAATACAATATAATATATATTCTAAAAATGTATTTATTGAAAATTCCAACTGTATAATCGAATACCTACGTCCAGTAAATATAATGAAAGATAAATAATGTCCTGTCCTAGATCAAGATCAACCGCCAGATCCGGGTAAGAATTGACAGACGATTATTTTTTTTTTTTTTTTTTTTTTTACGCAAAATTAATACTCGATAATACATTATTTGCTGACAGTTAAAATTTCAAAAATCTCATCGTGAAGAATTTTTTTTAAGATCTACCTGTTTTGGGATCTCTCATTTTAATCTACAATATTTTTGATCAAGAATATAATATTCCTTTGATGTTTTAGTTACAATGATGCCTTAGCAGCATCTGAACTACTTACACACATTAGCAGAAATGTTATTGTTATTAAATGGAGATTTAGAAACATAATAATATTATGGAGAAAGATAATAATATAGAATGGAAAGGACAGAGAGAGGTCTCTTATAATGGACGCAAGAAGGCGAGAAGTTTTGATGATTTCACGGCGAGTTAGTTACAGAGCTTTGTGTGACAGCTGAATTCTCGTCCTCTGTATAGAAATCTGTATATATTGTATAAACTCTGTATGTGTATGTGTGTATATATATATATATATATATATATATATATATATATATATATATATTTACGTCAAATTTATATTCATAATTTATTTTTTATTTATGGTTCTTGTTTAATTATTTAAATATTTTTTTTTTAATATTGAAGAGAAAATATTATGTGTTGGCCGGGATTCGAACCCGGATCGCCCGCGTTTCTAGCGCGGTGCTCTAACCTCTGAGCTACCAAGGCACGCATTCCAGCTGGACAAATCCTTTCTCTTCGCTGATCCTATATCCCTGTTATCTCGCAATTTTTCGAGGTATACACGGGGAAGTATGTTCATTGAACATTACTTTAATCGAGATCTCGTTGACTTACGTCAAATTTATGTTCATAATTTATTTTTTATTTATGGTTCTTGCTTAATAGGATCAGTGAAGAGAAAGGATTTGTCTGGCTGGAATGCGTGCCTTGGTAGCTCAGTGGTTAGAGCACCGCGCTAGAAACGCGGGCGAACCGGGTTCGAATCCCGGCCAAGACATAATCTTTTCTCTTCAAAATTAAAAAAAAAATATTTAAATAATTAAACAAGAACCATAAATAAAATATATATATATATATATGTATATATATATATATATATATATATATATATATATATATATATATATATATAATTTTTATATACAGAGTTCTATGTAAAAAAAAAATTACCGGTATTTTTGAAAAACCTATTACGACTTTTAAGTAAAGTATTATATTCCTTGATCAACTAGTATAATTATATGTTGAATAATATTAGTTGGCCATCTATATATCAGGAAGAAATAGGAAGAACTGTTTACTGGTAAGCCAACGTTTCGACCCACGTTGCAGGTCTTCTTCAGGGCTATTTTTTGGGCGGGGGTGGACACTAGACTCAAAAATAAAATATCTTGTTGGTGATTAATTTTTAAATAGTTATAATTACGATAAGGCCAAAATTTTCCAATATATGGATTTATAATGTATATTATAATACAATACTGGACTACAGTCTAGTGCCAACCCCCCCTCCCCAACAAATAGCCCTGAAGAAGGCCTGCAATGTGGGCCAAAACGTTGGCTTACCAATAAACAGAACTCCCTATATAAGAGAATTTTCTTGACCTCTACCCGGACCATTTTCTTCCCAGTATCCTTATAGTTTATAACTAGATACTACAATTATATTTATAAAATTTTAATTTTAGTACGTTTGTTTCTCAGTTATGACAGATAAAAAATGTGATTATGGCCTAAGAAATTATGTTTGTAATTTAGAATTACAAACTAGTATATCAAGTTCTACAGTACAGTCTCCACAACGTACTGAATCGAAGATCTTTCATGAATTTTAGTAGTACTAGATTTTTTGTTTAATTTTTACAGCTGTTTTTCGGCTAAACACACTTTGTTTAAAATATTGCTAGCTAAAACAAAAGAAAGTTTGAATATTTTTATCTTTTCTCTTCAAATAAAAATATTTAAAATTATATCAATTAATAAAAAAAAAAGTTTGATATCTCGAATATTTGACTTATTTTAAATTAATTTCTGTGAAGTAAGGTTAATGATAAAGTGAAGCCCAGAAGCAAGTAGACGGGATGTTAATGAGTTATATAAAAAAAAAAAAAAATAAAGGTTTACAGAAAAAATAACTTTACCTAAATTATTCGAGAAAAAAAACAAAACACAAAATGAGTTTCGCCTATATAAATTTCCTCTGAAAAGTATTTCGTAGGATATTTATCAAGTTACATTAAAACGAAACAGGACATGTTAAGTTTAATGGCGCTATCTATCAGCGTACATTTAAATTAGGACTTGGAATATATCAAAGTAAATTAATTGACTAAACGGGTTTCGAAATGACCTGCTCAGGTAACTAACAACCTTATAGGTCGGATACACACCTCAACTATATTCTAATTAATTACCTTACAGGTAGGTAGCTAACCTTATTACACAAACACAAAATGACAACCAAACTCAATCTAGCAAACGCCTACTGACATCAGAGGCTTGATCCTGTCTAGTAAATAAATATAACACCAGCAATTATATCGACACGACGAGCTGCCTTGGAATTCCTAAGCAATTAAAAAATTTAATCTTCACTCTATGATAATTTATCAAACACAAAACGACTAATTAAAATTTATATAGAAATAATGGTCGGTCGTATAAATTATAAGGAAGAAATAGTTGGGGATGCAGTCAATAAAAACACCTTAATAAGTGTAACTTATTTATTGTGTGCCGACGTTTCGGAATATAGGCTATTCAGGGCTAATAGAGAGAAACAAACAGAAATATATAAAAAACATTGCAGTAACAAGAATATAGTGACAAGTAATGTAGTAAAGTGGTACAAGTGTGGAAATTAAAATAGTGACTAGATATGATGAAATAGTGAATAGATATGATAATTAAAGATAATGAATATAAAAGTAGTTACAGAATATAACAAAATTAAAATAGTGACAGATATAATAATTAAAGAATATATCTGTAATATATCTAATATCAAAGAATATATCTGTAATATATCTAATATCAAAGAATATATCTGTAATATATCTAATATAATATATCTGTCACTATTTGAATTTCTGTTCATCATCTATAATTTTATATTTATCTATCACCATTTTAATTTTATTATATTCTGAAAACTGAAGACTTTTATATTCATTTCTTTAATTAGCATATCTATTCACTATTTCATCATTTCTAGTCACTGTTTTAATTTCCACATTGTACCACTTTACAACATTACTTGTCACTATATCCTTGTTACTGCAACGTTTTTTATATATTTCTGTTTGTTTCTCTCTCTTAGCCCTGAAGATAGTCTACATTGTAGGCCGAAACGTCGGCACACAATAAATAAGTTACACTTATTAAGGTGTTTTTATTGACTGCACCCCCAACTATTTCTTCCTTATAACTTAGAAGTTACAGTCAACCAATTCTTCTCTAACATGAGTCGTATAAATTATATGGTGGAGGAAATGACTCCGTGTAGGACATATACGTTTGAACCCAAATAGAAGGTCTTCATCACGACTAAATAAACAATACATAAGAAATATACAAAATTAATATAAATACATAATTTTTATTGTTAATGTAAAAAAAATATTTCTATGTTCACTTAATGAGACTTTCATCCCTTGTATTTATTAAGAAAGACTTGGAATCAGCCAAAATTACTAATGAAGACAAGAACACTATAATCAATTTTAATTTTTTATTTATTATTCAATGAAATTTACAACTTTATTATACTAATACAAGTAAATAGAATGAATTGTACATATTAGCATGAAAGACTACAAGTAGAGGAACTACCCAGTGGTAGTAATCAAATTAAATGTTTAATATCGAAGGCACGAGGCCATCTTCATTTCAGATCCTACCCTAAATTGTAGGAACCTAAATTTGCCGATGAAAATAATAGAGGAATTATCCAAGTTAAACAAAATCGCGTGAGACACGATTAAAGCTCGAGAGATGACCACGAAGGCACCGGAGAGCTGACCCTTGAATTAGGAATGGGCTTATACTCCTCGACGTGCCGTGGGCTGTCGGGAAGCCACCGGCCCCCAGGAGTACCGTCACGAACAGAGAGTTATGACTGAGGAATCGTGGCCTCTTCTTGTTAGCCACGCGGATTCCCTCCGGTCGTCGTGAGCCTCGTTATTCATCGATTAAACAGAACAATGCTCCTCACCAGGCAGATATTTCAAACCGGCCATTCACTTTTCAACATAGCATAACATACAAGAAATAGTTATCTTGAATAATAATAGTTGGCCTTTTGTGTGTGTGTTTGTGTGCGTGTGTTTGTGGAAGAAAATGGTCCGGGTGGAAGTAAGAAATTTCTCTTAAATAAGGAGAAATGTTTATTAAGTAGCCAACGTTTCGACCTAATATGCAGGTCTTCTTCAGGGCTAAATATGGAAAATACAGACAATTAAAATTACATATGGTAAATTTTTTTTTTTTTTTTTTTTTTTTGATATTTACAACTGTATTAGAATTATACAAGTAAATAGGCTAAGTGATATATAATGACATGAGAATGACAAGTAGAGAAACTACCCACTGGTAATACTCAAATCAAAGTTCAAATAAGAAGGTCACGGGGCCATCTTCTTTTCAGACGCCTCGGAGGATTATCGGGAATTGAAGAGGAAGCTAGGTTTGAAACTAGAGGGTTTGAGTGGGAATGAAGTTTGCTATGAAAGGATAGATACCGGGTTCGGGCCAAATCAGCAACAAAAGGGACATTAAGGTCGTTATGGATGACTTTATTCTTAACAAAATAAGGAACATTGAGGATTTTACGAAGGATTTTGGATTGTAGGGATTGGATACGAGAGGAATTCGATGGCTTAGTGGAGATGGTAAATTTTAAAGTTAAAATATATAAGCATCAAGGTATCTGAATGATGGAGAATAAAGATGGGGGGCCTGAGATGCAGATACAAAGCAAGGGGAATAAATTTAGAGTATTAATAAGTGAAAAAGAAGGTAAAACAAAAAGTAATAAAGAATAAAATAATTCTCTCCTGTTAATATAAATATTTTCAATTTATTTATTCACCATTAATTTGGTCTGCCACATAAAGTTTCGTGAAAGAACATTTTAAATAAATAATTTAAATTGTTTTTAACTATAAGTTACACGTACATCCAAAATTTCAGAAGTCTAACTTCAAATCTGACGGATTCCATACAATCGTTGAACCCCTATTATATTAAAGGAGAAACCCTTAGGGGTGGATTTAGCCGAATTTCTTTCTTAAATTATACAAAGAACCTATCTGCAAATTTCAAGATGCTAAGTTCCTGATTTGCCCTTTAATTATGCACTATAATGGATTCTCCACAGTAGCAAAAAACTGTCAGGAAGGGGTGCATGTGTCCCCCCCTAAATCCGCGCTTGCTATAGCCTATGTGTTATTCTGATTTATAATATGTTACTGTAAAGTTTCATCCAAATCCATTCAGTAGTTTTTGCGTGAAACAGAGACAAACATACAAACTTTCACATTTATAATATTAGTAAGATTATCATTTATTAAAACCATTAACATTTGTAAATTGCAATATTAAAGTGTATTTAAGGCATGGAGAATAAGAACCATACGATGGTAAGAAAATATATATGAAGAAGAAACTTTTTATTGGTAAGCCAACGTTTCAGCCTACATTGCAGGTCTTCTTCAGGGCTAGTTTGATCGGGGGGGGGGGGGAAGGGAGGGGTTGACACCAGAATGAAGAGAATTTTCCCGACCTCCACCCGGACAATTTTCTTCCTCATATACACAAGGTCAACTAATATCAATATATAGGCAATATTGTATATTTATTCAATATAGTATATTTAAAAATAATATTTAAATATACGCAAATATATAAATTATAAATACATCTACCGGTTGTACATAAGACATCCTATTTTGAATGTACATTGACTTGTTATTGTTATCTTTTCGCCTTAGGTCGAGCTTATCCTGCTGTCCTGAAGCCGTTATCATTTCGCTACGGGTACACTCTAATCAAACATGGTTTGGTACGAAATTGGCCACGGTTTGAGTCCACAATGGTAACATGTAATGGTGCAGTGGTCGCAGTACAAAGGCCTCATCTCGTTGGCAGCTTTTGTACGGGGATGATGTGGTCCTGAGAGGTGCAGGTTCGATTCGATACGAGCTCCAAGGTTTAGTAACGCTCCCACATACGATTATATCAGGAAAAAATATATTCCTGAAGTACACAAAAAAAAATATAAGATAATTTATTTTAGAAATAAAATCTATATATTTATATTATTGTAAGTATGTTGCTCCTTCAAATGAAAAACGACGAAATTTGGCATTTTTGAGTTCAGGCTTCAGCATTGGCGTAACTAGAGTTGACTCATGGGGGGGGGGGGGTTAACCCTCACCATTGAACCACTCCAACATATTACTCCACTAATCATGTAGCTGTAAATTAAATAAATAGATTATAATATATAAGATTATAATAATAAATGTTATTTTTGGAAGAGCAATCAAGAAATAGCTTTTAAATACAAGTAACCCTATTTATTGGTTACAATAACTTACAACACTTAATTACATAGGGAACTTTCTAGACCCATCCAGACTTTACTTCTAGATTCTAAGAATTGTCTAAACTGTTCTTCTCACATTTGCGATCTTATTGTTGCCGCTAGATGTCACTACTGCCGCTATAATAATATAATTAATACTAAATAAACAGTAATACGTTTTGGTTTGTCATTTTAGTATACCTTTTATTCATAAAAATAACTATGTTTGTACTTTCTTTGTTGTGTTTTTGACATTAGTGACTCTTACTTCTGTAATCCCACAATTATAACTTTGAAAAAGTAAAGTCCTTCAAATTTTTATTTCTTTTAAATTGTTACAATTTTTTTTTTTAATTTCTTCTAAGCAATGGGGGTGTTACATCCCCAATAAGCCCCTCTCGTTACGCCTATGGGCATCAGTAGCAATTGTATTGGTTGAAGGTTTTTAGACCAATCTGATATTCCATTTTCAGCATTTTTTGTTGGAAAAAATGGGAATAATTACAAAAGTTAAAATTAAAAAAACTTTCTAGCCTTCAATTTTTATTTTAATGGTTAATAAAATAAATGTCAATACCATCATTACAATATAAATCTATAAATAGATATTTATATTTTGGATTAAATAAAAACTATACATTTATAATTTAGGTTATCGAACGTAGGTAAAATCGTGCAGGAGAAAATCGACTGAATTTTAAGTGGATGGGAATTTCCAAAACGTCATCCCAACTTTAGACAATTCTCTGGATATTGTACTTATTAAATTAAATAATCTAAATATTACATTTGCCCTTTTACAGATTTAGTAACAGATAAAAACCTGCGCAGCATTACTAAGGTATTTTTTTACTGAGGTACAAAATTGGAAATATCAAAATGTAGCAGTTGGTTGAAGAGAAATGATGTAAGCTCCACAAGACACTTTTTTATCACAAAAATATATTCAAGCAAAGTTTCTAAGTTTTATTTCATTTTTTTTAATTTAGGGAGAGTTGTAGCTTAGTATGCATGATGCTGAAATATATAATCCGTTAATCTCGGGTTCGAATCCGGCTGTGGCATATATTTAATATGTCGACAACCATATTTTGACGTTTTGGGATCTGCAGAACATCCTGTGGCTTACCCAGCCTCTATAAAGAAGCTACACGTAATTGGGGGAAAAACCTAGCGGTTGAGGATGTCGAACAAACCCCATCCCCGCAAAACCGTAAAACTAGAAACAGTTCTGAATCCAAGACAAAATTGTAGAGGCATTATTTTTTTTTTAAATTTAAGTAAGCCAATATTGTACTCAAATCTTCATTCTTTGTCAAATATTCATCAAAGAATTATAAATATTCTTAAACAAGTAACTAAAAATTCCAGACGAGTGACTGATTTTCTAGCATAATTACCGAATTTTTAAATTAAAAATAAATTAATAAAATAGAGTCAAAAACTCAAAAAGAATTTGAGACGAAGCCTCGACCGGTAAGTGAGTGTATTACTGGAGAAATTTGAAACATAAGGCTTTGCATTGTGGTTTTTCCTTATTGCATTATAATTAAAAATAAATTTCTAGATAAAAATAAAATTTAAATTAATACAATGAAAGATAAAATTTGTTAACCTTATTTAATATTATTAATGACTGCACCCCAGAGAAATTGAGTTTATTACGATCTTCCAGTCAACCATTTTCCTCTTTATCTTAAATTAATATAATTAAATTAAATTACAAAACACTAATGCAATTAAACATTATTGCGGTTTCTAGTTAGTAGATTGTTGCACTATACTACTAGAATACTAAGGCCTATTTGGACAAATAGAGCTTTGTGGTTCAGCAAAACACATATACTTATTATTATCATTGGCTCTACAACCCAGCACGGGTCCTGGCCGCATCAAGGCGTCGCCTCCACTCTTCTCTGTCCTGCGCCAAGTTCCTCCAAGCGCTGGATCCAATGATGCTGCCTGCATCACTCTCGACTTCATCTGACCATCTAAGTCGTGGACGCCCACGTTTTCTTTTTCCATCAACGAATCCAAACAGCAGTCTTTCTAGGACAGCATTGTCCTCCATTCTGGCCACATGTCCAGCCCATCTCAATCTAGCTATTCTTACGTGCTTCACCACGTCAGGCTCCAGATACAAAAGATCCAGCTCTGCATTCTGCCTGAGTCTAAATTGGCAACTCTTACAGCTCCAAACATTCTTCTTAATATTTTTCTTTCGAAGAGCAGCAAACTGTTGGCATCTGCCCTGGACAGAGGCCAGGTTTCCGATCCATAAGTTAAAACAGGCCTGATGATTGTTTTGTACAGCATGATCTCTTTTTGATATCAGACGACTTCGTAAAATTTTTGCCATCCCAAAATAACACCTATTAGCGGCCAATATTCTTCTTTGAACTTCTGGGCTGGTTGAGCTATCTGCTTTGACCAGAGAACCGAGGTAGACAAAACTGTCAACACTTTCGATTGTGTAGGCACCAAACGTGATGGTGGGATCCGTTTGTCTTAAAGGGGTATATATAAATCCGATTGTACATGTGCCCATATACACAAGATACAAATCTCTAAAATAAAATTAACTTAACTATTGTATAATCATTTAATCATACCAAATACAAGACATTCCACTCAACAACACAAAGTCCACTTGTTCCTTCTCTCTCATACTCTATGCTACCCGAGCTGGCTAAGAGAAGATTAATTAATGGACTAGAGACCTTTTCAAGAACTGTTGATTATTTCAAAATGTTCTTATTCCTCTAAATCAAGGAGAAAACAATACAAATTTTCTAATTTTTATTTCTATGTATATTGATTAATATTTAAAAAAAATCTTATAAACATATTTTCTTGCCTGGGGGGGAGCAGAGAGAGAGAAAGAGGGAGCAGACCAGCTCAGCAGCCCCCCCCCCAGAGCTACCTGGGCCGACCCCATGTAGATTTTTATCTGCGAGCATAAATCGAACCTGGGCACCGGGACACTGAGCTATCGCCTCATTAGCAGGTGATAAGATGCGGAGCGTGGTCTTAACCTGTTCAAGTTCAGGTCGTATAAGAGTTCCACTGGACTTATCTTCAGGGAGTTAATTAATGAAAGAAGTAGATTGTTTACATATATATAAAATTATATGTTAAGACCTTGGAAAAATTCCAACGAAAAGCCTAAGGACAGATAATTTCTATTTCTGTTTTAGTTTGGAGACTTGAGGCTTTTCGTTGGAATTTTTCCACGGTCTTAACATTTATGTAAGGTCTCTTTTTTACTTTTCAATATTAATATGTTTTGTGGAATAGCCGTAGGTCCACTGGTTTCTTTATAATGATATATATTTTTTTTTCTTGCATTTTTACTTTCATTTTTTCTTATGGTCTTTCGTCTTAAAATTTGTGTTGTTTCCTATTACTTATTTTTCCTGTGGTGCTTTTTGAAGTTTGGTGAGTGTATATTGAATTTTGAATTTCTGAAGTATTTATCAGCTGTTTTTATTTAACCTTAACCAGCTGGGGTCGAGTATCCTTCCTTATGATTCATTAGTTGCATTTGAGCCTTGGAGGTGGTGGGATGTTTCTTGGGTGCACTATTCATGTTTTGTTTTGCTGTTATTCTCTTTCTACCCTGAGGATGCCTGAATGGGCGAAATATTGGACAGATAATTTCTATTTCTGTTTTAGTTTGGAGACTTAAGGCTTTTCGTTGGATTTTTTCCACGGTCTTAACATTTATGTAAGGTCTCTTTTTAGTTTTCAATATAAAATTATATCTGAGACATATAAAAAGTTAACTTTATCTTAAGGGATACTATTCTTCCAAATCTTACTTACAAATGTAAAAAGTAAGCACTAACACTAAATGATGAACGACGTCTTAAGGTATTGGAAAATAAGGTGTTTTGTAGAATATTAAGATAAACAAATGATGAGACTACAAGAGAATTTGGGAGATTAATTACACAACGCAGAAGTGCGGAGCCTATACCCGGTTAATACTGAAGTAATTGCGTCGTGAAGATTAAGATCGGCAAATAAAGTTATTGGGCTTAGTAATGAACGACTTACTACGATGTTAATAAGCGATGTGCCGACTGGGAAGCGTCTGATGGGTGGACCGAGGCGTAGATGGGAGGATTGTGATAAGTGGATAGAAGTTTGTAAGCAAAGATTGGTGATATCGGCATCGAACCTTCGGTTTCACTCATTAGTATTGTAAAGCAAAAGCTCAAAAAATCTAAAATCCATCTCGAATAATATTATTTTACCTTACATATATGTGGAAGAAAATCTTTGAGTCTCTTAAACAACTGGGTACAAAACAGATGATATTTCGTCAATTTTAGCTGCATCGGAAGCATAGGCGCAACGAGGGGGGTTATTGGGGATGTAAATCCCTCCTCATTGCTTAGAAGAAATTTTAAAAAAAATTGTAACAATTTAAAATAAATAAAAATTTGAAGGAGTTTACTTTTTCAAAGTTATTATTGTGGGATTACAAAAGTAAGGGTCAATAATGTCAAAAACACAACAAAGAAAATGCAAACACAGTTATTTTAATGAATAAAAGGTACCCTAAAATGACAAACCAAAGCATCAGTACTGTTTATTTACAATTAATTATATTATTATAGCAGCAGTACTGGCATCTAGCGGCAACAATAAGATCGAAAATGTGAGAAAAGTTTAGACAATTCTTAGAATCTAGAAGTAAAGTCTGGATCATAGGCGGATCCAGGGGGGGGGGGGGCACGAGGGCACGTGCTTCCCCCCCCCGACAGTTTTTTGTGTATTATTGTGGGATTAAAGAATTAAGGGTCAATAATGTCAAAAACCCAACGAAGATTGCCCTTCCAAAAATAACATTTACAGTGAAAATAACATTTATAACTTCCAAAATAACATTTATAAAAAATTATAATCTATTTATTTAATTTGAAGCTACATGATTTATAGAATAATATAAATTATACCTATATTACGAGGCTTCTTTCTTGAAGGGAGTAATATTGGTTGGAATGGTTGACTGGTGGGGGTTAACCCCCCCATGAGTCAACTCTAGTTACGTTAATGATCTTGAATAACATTATTTTGCCTTACATATATGTGGAAGAAAATCTTTGAGTCTCTTAAACAAGGGGGTACAAAAAAGATGATATTTCGTCAATTTTAGATTTATCGGAAGCATAGGCGTAACGAGGGGGGGAGGGGGGTTATTGGGGATGTAACTCCCCCCTTGCTCAGAAGAAATTTTAAAAAATATTGTAAGTAACAATTTAAAAGAAATACAAATTTGAAGGAGTTGATTTTTTCACAGTTATGACTGTGGGATTACAAAAGTAAGAGTCAATAATGTCAAAAACACAACAAAGAAAGTGCAAACACAGTTATTTTAATGTATAAAAGGTACACTAAAATGACAAACCAAAGCATCAATACTGTTTATTTACAATTAATTATATTATTATAGCAGCAGTAGTGACATCTAGCGGCAACAATAAGATCGAAAATGTGAGAACAGTTTAGACAATTCATAGAATCTAGAAGTCTGGATCATAGGCGGATCCAGGGGGGGGGGCACGAGGGCACGTGCTCCCCTCAGACAGTTTTTTGTGTATTATTGTGGGATTACAGAATAAAGAGTCAATAATGTCAAAAACCCAACGAAGATTGCCCTTTCAAAAATAATATTTACAATGAAAATAACATTTATAACTTCCAAAATAACATTTATAACAATTTATAATCTATTTATTTAATTTGAAGGTACATGATTTATAGTATAATATAAATTATACCTATATTACGAGGAATTTTTTTTTAAGGGAGTAATATGTTGGAGTGGTTGACTGGTGGAGGTTAGCCCCCCCCCATGAGTCAACTCTAGTTATGTTAATGTTCGGAAGAGAAATACAATATTTTAAAAAAATAAAGCAAATCCAGAACTTTTCTCACGGCAACCGAGGCTTAAATGTCACTTTTTTACTTTTTTAATTAAATATGGCCGATGTTATTGTTCCAGACGAATCCTACATCGGCATTCATTTATTTTTTACTGTTATTTTAAGCCCACAATACTTTTTCTTTAGTATTTTAAATAAAGGTATGAGAAAATGAAAAAAATAAATAAAAGGCACTCAGATAAATTGGCGCTGACCCCTCACACAGGTCACTGCATCCATTGAACGAATCCTGTTCGCAAACTCGTCCGAGTTAATTCCAATTGGACAAATAAACATCGAGACCGAGTAAGGGAATGTGTCAATATTGAAGTCATGTTTGCTCCCAGTCACGAGTGTTTGTCCTCTCAGTTAACGAAATAACCATGACTCGTAAAGAGGTGGTCATATTTAACAGAGTCATGGCACGCAGGGCTGTAAAAGCTCTCGTAAACTGGCGGACGAGTTAAGTCCTTCATCTTAGTCCTTTTGTCCTGTCTGCAGTCGACCCTCCTCTGCAGGACGTAACTCTTAGTCTTCATTTCACATTCATAGTCGCTCTGTTTTATGTTTTATATATAACCAAAATAAAATTGCTTTAACAATTCTCATATATTCCAATAACGTAGCATGTTTATAAATACCTAATCTGCATTATGGGGAGCGGAGAGGCTCAGAGGCAGAGCACTGAGTTGCCAGAAAATCCTGGTTCGAATCCCGCTGCTGGCAAGACTTTTATTTAATCTGTTAATTCCTATGGGATCTAGGACTCTCCTACAGCTCCACGAGTACCCAAATTAAGCGGAAAATATCTGGTGGATAAGCGCTATCTAGGAAAAATCACCTCCCTGAACAACCATTGTCCAAGAAACAGTAGAGTCGTTGGCTTAAAGGAGCACCTAAGCTCTACTCCATAAGTCCAAATAGGTCTTATAATATTATAGAAGAATTGGTCGACTGTATCTTCTAATATAAGGAAGAAATAGTTGGGGTTGCAGTCAATAAAAACACATAAATAAGTTTAACTTATTTATTGTGTGCCGACGTTTCGGCCTACAATGTAGGCCATCTTCAGGGCTAAGAGAGAGAAACAAACAGAAATATATAAAAACGTTGCAGTAACAAGAATATAGTGACAATTAATATAGTAAAGTGGTACAAGAATGGAAATTAAAATAGTGACTAGATATGATGAAATAGTGAATAGATATATGATAAATAAGAATGAATATAAGACTGGTTACAGAATATAATAAACTTAAAATAGTGATAGATAAAATTAAAATTGTAGATGATGAACAGAAATTCTAATAGTGACAGTTATAATAATAAAAGAATACGAATATAAAATAGAAAAAATACATGTCAAGAAAGGATAAAATGTAAACAATAATATAAAGGGAAAGAAAAATGAGGAGGTAAACGGAAAGATACAAAAGAAGAAGATTGAAATATAGAAAATGGGGGTGGAATATGAAGGATTTAGAAAAAACTAGTTTAATTATAGATATGGATATGATACCAGACATCTAGAGGTTACATAGGTAAAATGTAATAATACAAGCATATATAGAAAGAAAAGATTGATAAATTTCAAAAATTAAAAATTGAAAATAGTGTTTTAGGTCTTATAATAGTCATGGTATATCAATATTTTGTAATTAATTGGGAGCTTAGAGCGTTTGTCTAGTAAATGTTGAAGTAGCCTGAAACGGCGAGCAATTACCTGTCGTTTCAGTCCAGTAGCAGCAGAATTCCGATATATACATATTACAGAGACTGAATGAGCCACGGGAGGGTTAATTGATTCCATAATCACTGAGGACTAATAATATAATGGTAGTAGATTTATTCATAACTAGTTGTAGGGTTGGGCGATAGTCGATAGTAACTATCGATATATCAATAGGTCATGCCTATGGATGGCCACTATCGATAGTGTCGACTATCGATGGATTTTTTTTTCCCCTTTTGTTTTGAAACTTTCGGAATTATGCTGATCAGTCTCTGTTAAGTGTCGAGTTCTTTTGAAATTGAACTCGGAATTCCTACCGCTCAAGGGTACCCTTCTACATAACTCGGATGCCGCACATTATTTAATGCTCCGAAATTACTAATTACATTATGTTGGGCAGTACAGGTAGCCTCACACTTGTGCAAACAAACCAAATTCGCACACAAACCAACATTGAGCAACCGCTCTTCTAAGTTTTTATAACCTTAACTTCCTCTTTAATTAGGCATCTTTTTCTACAATTCTTAAATCTTCAACTAGAAATGCTAGTTTTTCTTTCGGGAAATATGTGGCTCAAGGAGCACAATCGACTCTTGAAATTAACTGTTTCGCCATTTTTTCTTTTCTGAAGATTAGATTTGTTCATTGTTGTTGTAATCATGTAAATTGTAAATACATTTTTAAAATTCAAATAATTTAGTTGTTTTTTTCTCATCTTTATGATATAATCTTATAATTTATAATCCTGCAAATTTCAAATAGTAAGTAGGTAATTGAATTTAATTAAATTAGTTGATATTTATTAAATAGGTTTGGAAAAAAAGAAAGCAGCTATCGAAAAACTATCGATAGCATTCGATAGTGCAACTATCGACTATCGCCCAACCTTAACTAGTAGTAGAATACATAACTTATTTCATTACCACTTATAAGGTTTAAAAAAGTGTTATCTTAATGAGGTGCTAGTATGTTTAAGGGCCTGCTGGCATCAGCGCGCTCAGGTGTCACTTACCTCAACTATTTGGACCTTGTCAGGTTATGCATTTTAAATAGGCATTGCCTTTCATTATGATACAACAGATTTATAGGAAATGAAATAAATGAGAAACATGTTGACAAAATTAAACTAGAAATAATAAATCATTTATTACAAGGAATATTCATTAAATAACAATTTGTAACTAAAATATGATAATTTTTTTAATTTTTAAATGTTTTTATTTTAAAGAGAAAAGCTTTGCCCGGGCAAATATTTAAAATATGATGTTATGATAAACAATGAAAGATTTATTCCAAACAATGCTCATTAAAAAGAACAATATCTTCAAAAATTGCATCAAAAGGGTCTCTTCCCTCTAACTTCGTTATATAAAATGGACAATAGTCTCCAAAAGTAATGTACTATTCCTCAACCACGTATTTAATCGAATACCCAGGGTCTTGTTGCATCCTTTTTTTCTGGCATCTCCATCTAATTTTATTCCCCACTTGCAGTTTCATATCATGTCCATTTCCACAACGCATTCCGCAGAAAGAATGACATTCCGCTCCTGAAAAACCTAACAGATGATTTTTCATCGTTCACCGTGCGAAAAATCTTCTTCAAATTCCAAGTCATATCTGAAGAAAATAATCAAAAACACATTCACGATCAACTTGACATAAACAATAACAAAACAATAGAAAGGTTACTATAACGGTAGGAGATGGTTAAGAAAAGTGACACCTGAGCGCGCTGATGTCAGCAGGCCCTTAAACATACTAGTACCCTTAATGATTTCATAAACATGAATAAATTTGAAATTTCATTCATTGAAAACCAATATAATCGGAACAAAATAAAACCCAATGATTGTTCAGGGAAAAAAGTTGATCGACATAACAATCATTTTTCGTCAAGAGTGTCCAGTTCAAAGAGGTTATGAGTTCCCGTGGATCTCTTGGAGTTTCCTCAATATTCTATAGGTTCAATTCACGGCTATTAACTAAATAAATAATTTACTAGTAATTTATCATTTTATTCGATATAAAAATATATAAACACTAAGTAGATTAAATTAAATAAGCGATCTATATTTCTTATTTTATATAGGATGAGTGTGTCACAGAAGGGTTTAATGTTTCCACAGGAAATATTTTCAATCTAAAGCTACAGAATAAATAATATATTTGTCTTAGCCAGTCTCGGATATCTTTCTTTCATACTGTATCTAAAAATTTAGAAAAACTGTTATCGGCTATTACCAATCCGTCATTGAACTGATTTAAAAAAAAGGAGAAATCTAAAATTTCTGTCCGTTTCTATCCACTATAACAACCATCCGTGTCGAAAATAGCATGCAATATGAAGAGAGATCGAGGGCATAACAAAAGAAGGACTCGAAGGATTGGAAGGATATAAGAAACACTGACATCCTCCGCTGCAGGACATCCTTCAGGCGACGGTGTAACGAATGTCCTCAACCAGACGGGTCAATTACACCTGTTCTCCTGAAGAATATACAACCACAGGTGTCTTGGTACGTCCGCCTGAGGGATGGTTCTAATGAAAAGGTTGATAGACCAGGTGATCACAATTGATACGGCTAATTTTTTTCCCTCGTAACTAATAAATAATTCAGGACCAGGAATGAGTTTCGCATTGTTGACGAAGAAGAGGAAATGACTCGTCGACTACATTATGTTAACAAGGTTGTTAATGATGAGGTTATTTGTGAGATGGGGATGGCTTGTGTGTGGGAGGTCACGGTGTATGAGCAGCAACAATAATGGAGAATATATTAACAAGTAAATAAAACAAAGAACCAATTAACAAAACATTATGTATTGGAATTTATAATTGTATTATAACATGGGAGTGCTCAGTAGTGGGGCGCTGAGTTGAAGGTCCTGGGTTCGAATCCCGCCTGCTGGCAGACCGGAGATGAATCCTATGGGATCAAGGACCCAAAAAAGGGGGAAATCTGGCGGTTGAGAGTGATCTAGGACAAATCACCTCCTGCACAGCGGTTGTCCAAGATGCAGTACAGTCTCTACCACATACTGAACCTTAGACTCTTCATGGCTGTAGTGGTATAGGTTATAATAATAAAATCAGTAAATAGAATGAAGGATTTATAATGGTATGAGAAAAAGTCAAGTAGACAAATTACCTACTGGTTGTACTCAAACAACAAATTTAACTTAGGTCGTGAGGCCATCTTCTTTTCATACGCTTCTGAGGATTATCAGAAAGTGACACACAAAAACTAGTGGGCATAAAGTTTGTTATGAAAGGACTGATATCGAGTTCGGGCCAAATGAGCAGCAAATGGGACATTGAGTTCATTAGGGATGACTTTGTTCGTAACGAAGTATGAAGCATTGAGGATTTTACGGCTTAGTGAAGCCCTAAAGTTCTACTCCATAAGTACAAAGATATGAATCACTGTTATAAGAGTCACAGATATGAATCTTTTGTAATTAATTGGGAGCTTAGAGCATTTGTCTAGTAAATATTGAAGTAGCCTGAAATGGCGAGCTGTTTCTTGTCGTTTCAGTCTAGTAGTTAAAAAATATATAGTCGTATATACATCATTAAAATGAGTTACGAAGTACAAAAACTCTTGAAATTAATTAGACTCTATACGTAATAAAGAACTATAATGTTATGGTCACAGAGAGGAAGACGGAAACAAGGGATTAGCGTCTTAAGCCGTCTGCGGGAGAAGTTAAAATTGTATCAGAACCTTCTCGAAAGTTCTCGAACCTTCTCGTCGGGAGAGATCAAGAAGGTTCTCGACATTCCCAGAACATTCTTCCCCTACTTCCGTGTTCTAGAATGTTCGGCCTTGCCTATTTAAATACCCCTCTCGCCTCGAGCGAGTCAGTCATAGAGCAGACGGCACGGTGATATACATGTAATAAGTGAGTGTCAGTGTGATAAACTATTCAGTCTTGAACAGGCCAGTGTAATAAGTGCATCTGGAACTGTGACAGTCTCGCGAGTGTAATAAACCGTTTTTGAGTATATGTGTCAGTTTGTCATATTTGGAGAATCTAACGGTCGGTGGACTTTAATTAGTGAACTGTAAGTGTTAATTAGTTAAGTAGTAGTTGTATTTTTATGGTATTTGTACAAGCTTATGTAAATTGTTAGGCTATTTAGTATTAGTAATATCTTATATTATTGTAATAATTAAATAGGCCTAGGTTATAATAAATATTTAGAATATTG
Organism: Arma custos; assembly: GCA_037127475.1. Classification (NCBI taxonomy): domain Eukaryota; kingdom Metazoa; phylum Arthropoda; class Insecta; order Hemiptera; family Pentatomidae; genus Arma; species Arma custos. Next base: position 132,743,062 of record CM073760.1, on the reverse strand, counting down.
TTATTGTAAATTTATTAGTCTAATAATATAATTGTTTGTAACTTAATTGTATTCTTTTTATCATTTTATTAATAAACTTTAGTATCTTTAATTTAGGAGTTGTTTAATTGTTTTTAATACCCAGTAGCCCGTAACAATAACATAATGGCTGTAGATAATAATCATATTCCAGTCAGATATTACTTCAACCATATTTGAATAATTCCCGTGGAGAGAGTTGCTAGTTGAGAACTAACAGATAAAGAAGAACTAACAGGTAATGATAGCAGACCAATTAGTCAGGTAATTAGAAACCACTTGGTTGAGACCACCCAGGTGAGGTCACTGCTTTCTAGATCTTGTAAAATACTCCTGACTCATGATGAGATCTTGGAAGAGTTAGTATCAGGAGATCCATAAAATACGTATGTTGGCAAGTTCTTCATCGCAAAAGAATCAATACATTTACATTCCTCAATGCTGGCTTTATTACAAAACAAAAAAAAAATTATCTAGGAAGATCTTGATACCTTAAAGGTGATAAAATAGCGAGGTTTGAACACACACCTTTAAATCCACATTCCACACTCTCAATCTCGCTCGCCAATCAATTCCTCATTATCTTCAGCAGGTACGAAAGAATGCGTCCTTCTGACCTTCTTACACACAACTGACGTCGGGGTGTGGTTTTTATGTTCATGTACTGATACTCTACTTAATTTTACAACAATTACACATAATATGTTTTTGTTTTTTTTTTAAATGGAACGCTCAACTATCTAGGAAAAGTTAAAATACCATTCGGGCTAATCTTATGATTTCATAGTTATACTTTGGTGGCCAAGAGCATTAAACAGCCAACTTAGGAATCTCGAGATTACAGAGTTCGAAATTCATTTTTTGATGAACCAAATAAATGAATCTCAACCTTCACACTCGGGTAAGAATAATTAGAGTAAGAATAACACAATCCTCCCACCTACGTCTCGATCGACCCCTCAGACATTTAACAGTCGGCAAAGAGCTTATTAACCTTTTAGTAATACGTTTGATAATAAGCACAGCAACTTTACAAGCCTATCTAAACCTTCAACTAAACGTGTTTTGTAATATCCTAAATTCTTCTGTTGTCTCATCCATTTTCGGACCGAATATTCCAAGCAACACCTTATTTTCAAATACCTTAAAACGTAGTTAATCCTTTTGAATAGGTTGGCTAAAGATGAAACAGAAAGAAAGTTAAAGATGAATCCCCCTTTTTTTTAGCAAAACTAAAACGATAATACTAAGTTATTTAATTTTTTTTATAATTATTGGTACAATGTTTTGATTTATAAATATTTTTATTTTAAAGAGAAAAGACCCCTCGGCCGGGATTCGAACCCGGAACCTCTGTCTCTCCGTGACAGCGCCCTACCATTTGAGCCACCAAGGCCGCCTGCCGGCAGAGGACAAATCTTTTCTCTTATCCGATCCCATGTCCTCGTGTTCTCGCAATTTTTGCGATGAATACACGAGAACGAATGTTCTTTGAACATTACTTTTATCTTTAAAATAAAAATATTTCAAATCCAAAACAGTTGACCAATAGGTATAAAAAATTATAGGTTAATTAAAATTACTAAAATAGTAATATGAAGTAAGTCAATAAGATCCTAAAATTAAAAGTAATGTTCAAAGAACATATGTTTCTCGTGTATACATCGCAAAAATTGCGAGAACACGAGGACATGGGATCGAATAAGAGAAAAGATTTGTTCTCTACCGGCAGGCGACCCTGGTGGCTCAAATGGATAGAGCGCTGTCACGGAAAGACAAAGGATCCGGGTTCGAATCCCGGTCGGAGGCATATCTTTGTCTTTAAAATAAAAATAAGTTATTTAAAGGCAGGTTGAACAATGGTAAGATACCGAAAACCACAGAAATGAGTATGCGCAACTTTGCTTTCAGTTTATCACCACAAAAAAAAACCCTTATCTATACATAATCTGGATAAAATAATATTTATTTTTTTAGGATCCTCGAGATGACAGAGGCGCCGGTTTTTTTTTTTAATTGAAAGTAAAATATTTAAAAAATATAAATAAATAATTTGAAGCCTATCTATTAATTCATCATAATATTTTTTCATTCCATGTAGTATTTTGGAAAAAAAGAAAAGTGGAGATCTGAGAAAATACTTAACAATGTAATAAATAATAAGAGGCTTAACGAATAGCGATGAGGCGATTAGATATATATTCGCCAACAGGATATAAATAAGACCACAAAAGCCCCGGAGCCGCCATAAAGCAATCGCAGCCATCGGGATCGATAATAGATTATAAATCGAAATGAGCTATCGATAGTACACCTCGAAGCCGACTCCTCCGAGGTGTTGGCTCTCGTTGGTGAGGTTATTTATATAAGGGCCCACGAGTCACGAAGGCTATAAGTCAATGGAACAGGTAAAT